>MU161926.1:266948-280585 GCA_015888305.1 Antheraea pernyi
TACGATGGATGTGTGGCGTTACGCGATTAGATCGCATTCGTAACGAACACATCCGTGGTAGCCTTGGAGTCCGTGACATCGCAGACAAGCTGCAGGAGAGTCGACTTCGCTGGTACGGCCACATAAGTCGCAGGCCTCCAGACTACGTCGGAAATAGATGCCTCAACATAGCTGTACAGGGCCCAAGGTCTCGTGGCAGGCCCAAGAAACGCTGGTTGGACGTGGTAAAGGCGGACTTAAAGGAAAATAACCTCACTCAGAAGAATGCCGAAGATCGGGCAAAGTGGAGGAAGCTTAGTAAGAAAGCGGACCCTGGTACCAGGCCGGGAAAACGCTAGGAAGAAGAAGAAGGAGTAGCAGGTGGATTGTAGTTTGATTTTGTTAAAAATATCCTTGAATTTTGATTTCTTCAAACAAGCTTAATTTTATTTATAGATTCAATATCGCTTCGGTTTTTATCTCATTCTGACATATTTCCCGTGAACCATCTGTACCAACAACGTAAAATATCTTAAATTTAAGTAATAAATCATGTATAGTTGCGAGATTTCATCGTTAAATAAAAATCGTGTTAAATTACTCTTATCACTTTCTACTTTATTTTAAACTAGCGGTATCCGGTACTTGATTACTTCCTACTACAGGTCTTGAAGAGTCATTAATATAATTTAAAAAAGTCGAGGACTGCCGATAGAAATGAAAACTCAAAACATTGGAATAAAAGTGTTCTCTTTTAAATTTTCATGTGAATGACAGAATTTGGTTATTAAAATTATTAATATTAGTGTGGCTTTCATATCTATAGGCACTCGGAGCAATAATTATATACACTTTTATAAAGTTTATTAATCAATCAAACGTAGGATGAGCTGTAAAATATAAATATTACGTGTACACAAGCGCCTATACTAATCACTAGTCTGACGCAAGCGCAATACGGCCGGTCATGCTTATGTAGCATATCATGACACGAAATTATAAATTTATCTCCCGCCAAAAATACCGCTCAACGCGCCTAAAGAAGTTTTCACTTCGAAATTATTGAGAATAATGACTGGGAGACTCCAAGTAGGAAGGTTGGCGTTTATTGTTCGTAAAAAAAATACATATAAAGAATAATTAGAATAATTAAAATTAAGTTCTAGACTACTATTTACAGATATAACAGTTATCAATATTACTTACAGGCAACGTAAAAAAATATTAAATATCTATTTATTTTTAAATGTTTTCGGTAAAATGTTATATAAAAGGAAAATGTAAATCTAATGTAATCTGTAAATGTTATGTTATAAATATAATTTTCAAATTTTCCACAATTCTACAAAAATTGTCCACAATTTTAAATAAAAAGCATCATAATTAAAAATAAGATTTTTATTATTATTTTTAACAGTAAAATCATCATAATGAAATTTATACTCAAGGGATATGTATCAAAATTATCAATAATCATTCATAAGAACATCGTAAAACAGGAGTAAAACAGAATTGCAAGACAAAAATACTTAGTGTGTGTTGTAATAAATCCATGTATAGCCGTGGACACAACTAATCTATTTATTTCATTGTATGTTCAGTTATTATGCCAATCGTATACATATATGCTAGGATTATGGTACATTCATTATGGTCACTTAGTATATATCCTTGTTACAAATTTGAAGTCGTATTCTATATAACATATTGTGATGATCGTCTATGTATCCGGTACTAAATTATTTTCTACTTTACTTACATTTGGTTTTAAATCTTTTACTAAGTTTGAAGCATTGCTTTTCATCATTTCAGCTATTTCATGTAAAGTCTTATCCTTAGTTTCAGGCAAATATAAATAAATTAAATAAAGAAATATAGCTGATGTGATTCCAAAAAACAAAAATGCTCCTTCTAACCCAAATTTCTTTATAACAATTGGTGTTAGTTTGAGTACAGTACCTAGTATCAACTTATCACATAGTGCAATAATACATACAGATGTAGTTCTGTAGGATAGTGGTAATAATTCACCATAAATACATGTCGACATGATCATCGGTCCACAAGAAATACCAAATGAGTAAATAATTAACAAAGAAATTGATAAATACTCATTTTCTATTATTATTTTTAACTTTATGAGATAAACGTAGAGAGATAAAACAACTAATGATGAAATGCCAATAGAGGACGAGATCAAGAGTAAAGTTCTACGTCTTAAAATTTTTGACAAACCACAACCTATGTACATACTCAAAACAGTTACTCCATCCAATATTAGCATCCCTCTATAAGCTGCCGTTTCATCTTTACTTAATTTGTTAATTATATCAAGAGAGTAAAATGCACAAGGCATTTTACCAGAAAAACCATACAATCCAAACACTAATAAAGAAAAGAGTGTAGGTTTGTAAAATTCTCTTTTGAAGATTATTTTGAATCCATCAACTATTTCTCTTCTTGAAAAATCCTCATAAGTTACTCTACCCTCACTATTTAGAGAATTTATCAAACTCTTCAATTCTTTCTCTGATGAAGCGCTAGTGCCTTTTAAGTGTCTATGGGTTTCGGCACATTTATTGAATTTGCCCTTACTTGCTAACCAATATGGTGATTCGGGCCAAAATAACACAACAATTAATGGATAAATGGAAATCAATAATTTTGTTAAACCTATAACCTTCCAGTGAGAGAACGTACCGATTGCATTAGCAGCCCATATACCCCAAAACAGTGTAGCAGATTTAATAGTTAGAAAGAATCCTCTATATGTTGGGGAAGTGTATTCAGTCATGACCAATATAGCGACAGTAGTTAACGCCGCGCCGACAATACTTTCTAGAACTTCGCCTATGAAAATTTGTATTACTGAAGAGCTCGTATAGAAGACGGTAAACGCTGCCACTGCGTTTATACAAATGAAGACAAAAGGCAATTTTCTTCCACATATTTTTGCTGCTATGGGTAGAATTATTACCCAAGGTACACCACCGTAGCCGTAGATGGCCGCTGTAAAATAGAATAATATAAATATCACTGCTTGTTTTTACCTACAATTTAGATTTATCAGTTTATTTAACGTTTATTATATAGTTGGCTTTAGATTGTGGCTTCAATAGTGTTAATACAGATTTGATCAATACATCGGATGCAATTGCTTTTTGTAATGAAACGTACCCTATATTCTCTTTTGTACCCCTGACAACGCGTATGATCAATCTCATGATGATCGATTAAGTAGTTAAGGTGTTAACGCGTAACATACTCAAATTTACATTTATAATTAGTAAGGTAATGATTTTCATTCATATATCACATGTTTTTCTTAAACAGATAAATTGATTTGAAAGATAATCTCGACCTTCCTGTCTAGGTTTATATTATTTCTAAACTGTGAAATTATAAAAATTATATATGCTTCTCTTTTATTTTATACAAAATATTCAGTCTCTGATTAATGAATGCATAATATTAACTATGAAATTATAAAAATTATATATGCTTCTTTTTTATTTTATACAAAATATTTAGTCTCTGATTAATGAATGCATAATATTGTATGAATTAATTATATAAGTGTACATAAATTATAACCATTTTAAGAATCATTAGTAACGAATTAAATTTCCATTTTAATATATAAGCGAGTACATCGTGAAAAAATAACAATCTGAATTTGTTTCTTCCGCTTCAATGAAACACTCTGATTTCATCTTATTTCAAATATATGTTTATTGATATTTCCCGTTATTTTACACTAACTAAGATTACTTAATAGAAAAATAAGCGCATTTTTGTTAAAATAACGTTATGTATATATATTAAATAAATTGATTCTTCTTCTTCACAGGTCACATCTTCAAATGAGTTTTATTATAGTGTTATGGACGTATAATGAATAGTTATCGTAGTTGGCGTTTGTATACTCCTGTACACTTGTGTCCTTGTGGTGATCAAACCGATCATATTTCGGGTTTAAAACTCGTAATAGTAGCACGTTTAAGTGTGTCACGTATATTTAGTATTCGTCTTGAATAGTAGAGTATTTATATTTAACTACATTGCTATTATTCTACACACGATAAACTCTTTACAGTAGTTTTCTTTGGATTAACTTGTTTTGGGATCAGCTTGTATATCTGGCCATAGTTATAGCGAATACCTGTGAATCGTAAATATCTCGTATCGGTGCAAAAATGATTGCGCTGAAAAATATATCTTTTGTCATTTGTCCTTAAGACTTAACTCAATTTCTAGAATTGGCTTGTTGTTCTACTACATTAAATTAATCCTGGAGTATTCAAATAATTGTAATTGTAGCACTAATTGTAACAAAATAAAAGAAAAATTGAGGCACTTGTACAATGAACAAAGTTATTTTGAAAATTTATGAACAATTGTGAGTGATTGTAATATTGATACAGGTGCAGAATTCAACAACAAACAATTGGGACAGAAATTTGTTCAGTAGAGATTATGCAACTTACATAACCATGATGCCATCTCGTCGCTGATGATGTCAGTCGAGTTGGCTTCTCTTCTGATCTGAGGTATGATAACGGTGGGACCTCCAAGACACATTCCATACATAAAGAAACAGACCCATATAACGCTGCATACTCGCAACTGAAAAAATTATGAACAGAATGAAAAATTTGATGTTAACTCATAGGTATTTTAACGATTGACAAAATTGCTTATAGTGTCTGTAATATTTTCTAGCGTTTCAAGGGCTATCTATTAGTCCCTGCGATCCTTTTTTATAATTAAACTGCTTTTCTAAATGTCCTTATTGAAATTTACATTACCAATGATTTCTTTTAGGAATCTCATATAGCTCACACGATCCTTTTCTGAACTCGTTCCGTGCCAAGCCATTTTTGCCTGACATATCGTTCAGGCCCTTTTATTTGCATTTATTTTTCTATTATAGTTTTCCTATTTTATATTTTTATAATGGTTTATTATATCTAATATTGTATTACTATTAGTGAGAAAACTCTGAAACCACGAACCCTAAAAAGAAAACCCAGAAAATGCAGTCCTCGGGAATAGTCTAAAGTTGGATAGTTTTCCGTTACATAAAAATGGCAATATAACAAGCAAACCATAATCTTCAAGAACTTCGTTTTTAACCGGAACGAACAATTGTAAGGCTAAAAGAGCCCATCAGACTTCGTAACTATATAATAATAATCATAAATACAGTGGTACAACAAAATAATCCCAAGGAGGGTTGATGTCAGGCAGGCGGCCGATCGTTAATTAAGCCAAATCATATACCACAACATGAGAAACATGTTGTACCGACCCTACTTATGTGGGATAAGGGTAAGAAGAAGAAGATATCGTTCAGGCCCTTTGATATTTTGATAAAAATAAATAGATTATCATACTTTTTCCTGAACTTCTTTCTGATGGGCCTTCACAACTTCATCAGACTACATCACGTATTATCATACAATATTATGTTATAGCATCATACATAACATGACATAGGTAATTCTTTCATTTTCAAGTTATCAAATTGTGTACCACCGGTGGTACACGTGGCATGGAACGTGTTAAGCTATTTCAAATTGTAGAATTTCATGTAGAAATTGACGCAGTATTTATCAATTGTTTTACGATAACTATACATTTAAAGACAACTTCCTAGTATTCTTCTGTTTTGTAGGTGGTAGAGCTACGCTGAAACTATTACTGGTTTCAGCATTAATGGGTCGGCTCGCCCGGGGTAGTACCACCCTCTTACAGAAAACCGACGTGAAGTAACAGTGCTTGCATTGTTGCGTTTCGTTCGGTTAGTGAGACCGTTGGAGGTCCCACCTCCCTTCCTTTCCCCCTTCCCTAACTCCCCCTTTCCCCAAGACAGGTTGACGATGAACTTGCGACTCCCCTGGTGTTGCAAGTGTCTATGGACGGTGATGATCACTTAACATCAGGTGACCCACGTGTGCTGTACCGCGCAGCACACTCTGTCTGAGTGTGCTGCATGGGGGGTGCAGCGCCGCATTCTGGCGGCGGCGGTGGGAACGGACTTATCGCTGCCGAGCGTGGTTTCAGCCATGCGAGATGACCTCCTCGCAGAAGGAGGATGCGGAGAGAGCCCGCGAGGCAGACCCTCAAAGTGGCCTTCTCCGCCAAAGGACGACAGGCGGGGGGAGGCGGCGCTTTGCCCAACTCCTCCCGCAACCGTAGCCGGACCTGAGGGGATGGACCGGGAGGTCTATCTCCTCATTGCACAGGTCCGGCGGACGAGAGGGGGCAGTCGGTGTGTACCCGCTCTGTCCCTCTATAGGTAGGAGCCCGGCGGCCACCTTCCGCCGGGCGGACCGTGGGGGCGGCTCCACAAGGTTGATTAGCTTGAACAATCCCTTGCCGCCCCCACAAAACGGTCTGTCGGTACACCGTGGGGTTTTAGTCTGTGCGAGTCAGACATAACCCACCCTCTCCCCCGGGAGGGTGGCGTATCCAAAAGGGATTTCCACACGTTAAAAAAAAAAGTAGGTGACCCACCTGTCCATTTGCCTCCTATGATATATAAAAAAATGTGTTTCTCAGTTTAATGATTCTTTTAATTCCTGCTTAACTACTTTCATGCGTAAATTTAAATAATATATGACCAACGAATTGCGATTTAAACATGTATATACTCTAAATATATTTTATTTCTTGAGTAACACATGCACTCATTTATTATCTAGTACTTCGTCAGTATTAACAAAAGGTATTAGCGTTGCGATGACAAAATTAGCAATGAAAACAACATTTTAGATTAGTTGAAAACCAAATAATTTAATTGTATTACCTGCCTAGCAAACGTTTTCCAAGAGAAACCTTCATAATCTTCACTAACAGTTATTTGTTCATAAATACACCTGTTCTCCATATTGTATCGCCATAAATACTGAAATAATATAAGTACTGTTTATATTACATAAAATGTCACGATTTGCGTTCCTCGCGAGTAAAATGGCTAAACTTTGAAAAATAAACTATTTATTTTTTCCTTGTGATTCGAGTATTCTTTGAAGTGAAAACTTCTTTAGGCGCGTTGAGCGGTATTATATGGCCGGAGATAAATTTATGATTTCGCGTCATGACACGCTAGTAAGCATGACCGATCGTATTGCGCTTACGCGGCTTGTGTCAGACTAGTGACGCCTGTGTAGTAGGCCTGTGTACATCTAATATTGATATTTTGTATTAAGATTGTGCAGCTCATTACATGTTTGATTAATTCATAAACTATATAAAAATGTATATCATTATTGTTCCGAGTACCATTAGATGTGAAAACCATGAAAACCAGACTAATATTAATAATTTGAATAGGTATACAAATGATAAAATTTAACTAATTCAGTTTATAATTAATTTAAAATTTCAAAATAGAACACAATTATTTTATTGTATTGAGTTTTCACTTCTGTCGGCAGTCCTTATGACTACCTCGACTTTTTTTCTGCTTGCCTTTCTCTCACGATAAACAGAATTAGTACATGTTTTTATTCCGCTTTCTTCCATCGAGTGTCATTTTTATATTCACACTTTTTCTAGACATCATTTCTCACACTGTCCATTAGTGACTGTTTCGAGTTTCGTCTACTTTACAACGTCCAGCTTCAAACTTAACACTCTTTGTCTTACTCACTGTTACTCATCAACTTCTCTATTACTGCTGCTAATTTCATTGTTTTTCTAACACCTCTATATTCTAATCTTATTTATTCTAGGATAAAAAGTCTTACACATAATGTCAGTTAAACAATCCGACTTCATGTAAACGTGGAATGTGTCTGAATTTTGGCGGAACGCTCTCGTGAGTTTTACTCGAAACCACGATAGTCTTACTAAAAAAGTAGTTTTTTTTTATAAGTGTAAGCAAGTGTCAGTGTAGAGGGAACTCTACTTAACCTCGTGTGTTCCTCCGCTGTGACGCGGTAATCCTACTGTTTTTTATACATTAAAGCGTTTGACCACACTCTCTTTAGATGTTACATGACGATGTGGTCTAAGATGGTAAGCGCGCCGAACATAGGTACAGGACTGGCTCTCTAGTGCAGCTGCTGGAACACATCAACAGGCGTTTGGCGACAGATTTTCAAATCGAAAAACCATACCGCCATGCAAAACTGTGCCGACACTGTTCAGGGTTTCTATAAAAATACTGACGCTTAGAATTATGAATTTCGTAATTCGACTTGTCCTTAAATGTTATTCTGATAATAAGCTTGTAGAATATTATTTCGCTAGAATAATAAAAAAAATTTTTTGGACATTTGTGAGTTATGATATTGTTCACGTAAAAGCTTTGACATTATGTTTATACAAATTCAGATTATATTACGCATGATTCGCGTAAAATACTTTACTCTTACATTACCGTAATGTTGTAAATATTCGCTATTAACTCACCAATGATTTCAAAGTTTTGTGCAATATGTTTCAAAATATTATTCAATATTTCAATATAAATTAGAATACATATTGCGATTTGGCATTGTTTTTATATTTTTTTTCTACTGTACAAAACGCCGCCCTACTGGTCGGCATCGTGACCACAAAATCCTGATAGTAATTATACTATGATTGCAAAATAGTAGTAATCACCGAGGAAACATTCAATTACTCTCATACAAGCTCTACGTGCTTCTCGGCTCTGAATAACTACTAGCTGTTCCCGACTAAGCGTGTCAAACATGACCTAATTTATACCTGGAGTGGTTACTGGTTAGTCAGATACATGTCAGGGCAACGACGCGCGTTATCGTGGCGGGTCGGGGTTCGTCCCCGGCGGCCAGGGAAAGCGGGGCCGGGTTCGTGACGGCCCTCTGGGGAGAGTACGCCATTGTGGGGGCGTACTTCTCCCCTAACAAGCCCCTGAGGGAGTTCGAGGCGTATCTCGGCTCTCTGCAGGGAGCTGTCAGACGGCTGTCGCCGCTCCCCGTGGTCCTCATGGGGGACTTGAATGCTAAGTCGAGGACCTGGGGAGCTGCAGTCACGGACCTGCGAGGCATGGCCGTCGAGGAGTGGGCAGCCGAGTTAGGGCTGTCCCTCCTCAACCAGGGGAGCGTCCCCACGTGCGTGCGATGGAACGGGACGTCGGTGGTGGACGTCTCGTTCGCCACCCCGTCCGTCGCACGCCGTGTCCGGGGGTGGAGGGTGCTTGAGGAGGAGGACGCTTACGCGGCTTGTGTCAGACTAGTGACGCCTGTGTAGTAGGCCTGTGTACATCTAATATTGATATTTTGTATTAAGATTGTGCAGCTCATTACATGTTTGATTAATTCATAAACTATATAAAAATGTATATCATTATTGTTCCGAGTACCATTAGATGTGAAAACCATGAAAACCAGACTAATATTAATAATTTGAATAGGTATACAAATGATAAAATTTAACTAATTCAGTTTATAATTAATTTAAAATTTCAAAATAGAACACAATTATTTTATTGTATTGAGTTTTCACTTCTGTCGGCAGTCCTTATGACTACCTCGACTTTTTTTCTGCTTGCCTTTCTCTCACGATAAACAGAATTAGTACATGTTTTTATTCCGCTTTCTTCCATCGAGTGTCATTTTTATATTCACACTTTTTCTAGACATCATTTCTCACACTGTCCATTAGTGACTGTTTCGAGTTTCGTCTACTTTACAACGTCCAGCTTCAAACTTAACACTCTTTGTCTTACTCACTGTTACTCATCAACTTCTCTATTACTGCTGCTAATTTCATTGTTTTTCTAACACCTCTATATTCTAATCTTATTTATTCTAGGATAAAAAGTCTTACACATAATGTCAGTTAAACAATCCGACTTCATGTAAACGTGGAATGTGTCTGAATTTTGGCGGAACGCTCTCGTGAGTTTTACTCGAAACCACGATAGTCTTACTAAAAAAGTAGTTTTTTTTTATAAGTGTAAGCAAGTGTCAGTGTAGAGGGAACTCTACTTAACCTCGTGTGTTCCTCCGCTGTGACGCGGTAATCCTACTGTTTTTTATACATTAAAGCGTTTGACCACACTCTCTTTAGATGTTACATGACGATGTGGTCTAAGATGGTAAGCGCGCCGAACATAGGTACAGGACTGGCTCTCTAGTGCAGCTGCTGGAACACATCAACAGGCGTTTGGCGACAGATTTTCAAATTGAAAAACAATACCGCCATGCAAAACTGTTGAATTATGAACGCAACATTTCCTGTGTCACTTTGTTACTGTGTCAAATACTTTGTTTTGTCTTGTCTGTGCTCTTGTCTGTTAATGTTCTCTCTTGTCTGTGAAATAAATTATAGTTGATTTATAATATAATCTTTTAATATACTAAAGTGACCTATAATCCTACATGGTAGCAGAGCGTGTTTCAGTTCAGTTCAGTAATTCCGTGGTTTACTTCAGATAGTATATTGAAAAGACCGAAAAAAAAAGAGACATTGCACCGGACACGGTAGCTTCGGGTGGTACCTGCACCAGATCGCTCGCAGGGAGCCGACCGCCGCATACCACGAGTGCTGCGTTCACGAGGACAC
Source organism: Antheraea pernyi (assembly GCA_015888305.1). Classification (NCBI taxonomy): domain Eukaryota; kingdom Metazoa; phylum Arthropoda; class Insecta; order Lepidoptera; family Saturniidae; genus Antheraea; species Antheraea pernyi. The sequence goes on from MU161926.1 coordinate 277,470, forward strand.
CGCGCAGCACACTCTGTCTGAGGACGTGATTTGTCGCTGCCGAGTGTGGTTTTGTCTATGCTCGGTAGCAACCAGGCTTGGCAAGCGATGCCCTCCTCCTGCGATGAGGTCATCTCGCAGAAAGAGTCGGCGGAGAGGGCCCCCGAGGTAGATCCTCTAAGCGGCACTCTCCGCCAACGAAGGACCGGAGGCAGGAGACGGCACTATGACCAACTCCTCCCGCCACCGTAGCTCCTCCCACCGTAGCCAGACCTAGGCGAGATGTGTCGGGGGGCCCATCTTCCTATTGCACATGTCCGGCGGCTGGAGGAGACGGACGGTGTGTACCCGACTGTTTCGTAACAGGACAAGGCCCGGCGGTGGCAATTTCGCTGCTGGGCCAACCTCTAAGGCGGCACGATGAAGTCTATAGAGATCTCGTGCCGCCCCAACTTAGCGGCAGATGTACACCGTGGGGTTTTAGTCCGTGCGAGTCGGACATAACCCACCTTCTCCCCCGAGAGGGTGGTGTATCCATAAGAGATTTCCCCACGATAAAAAAAAAGGTCTAAATTATTTCAAATTCAGTTATGTTTTACTTTACAACCATTTAAATTATTCACTTTAAGGAAAAAAAGACCTTACCGGTTAGTAGCCGGAGCTCGTTTCGAATAGATAGTGAACAACTTTAATGATGTGTAAAACCGTGACGATATTCAACAAATGTACATAATTATCTCTCAGCAATTGTACAAACAGGATAGAACGAAAACATTTTGTGTATATGTATCAAATTTACCTAAAGTTTCATTTGCGGGATCGTCATGTTTATTTCTAATGACCTCATCTGATAAAACACTTTAAATAAATTAGACGAAATACATTTTCATTTTAACTAAAGAAACCACAAGATCTTGTACAGAAATGCATGGAACATATAATTCATAACATTCTAATGACCGCATTATATATTTACGATATTGGTCTTGTAGTTTATATAACAATTTTTAGAGCCACTGAGAACTAAATATAATAATTAAAAGAGTATTCGAGCGAAATCCAGATCATGGCTGAAAGCTAATTTTAGCATGATAAATTTCCCTGAAGTCCTTTTTGTTTATTGTCTGGGAACTTCGGCTGATTTCTTTATTCCTGCTAGTACGTCATAGCTTTTGCTTACTTATTTACTTCTGCTATATGAAGCCTTCGAAGCAGGACACCCCTTGAAACAAATAACCTTAAGTTGTCGGTGAAATCGTCCACAACTTTCGCTGCTTCCTATCCTAACGATCGGTATGTATGAAAGTTATGGAAAATGTATAGGAATATTTACATTACATTATTAATTATTCTCCACCTTACAAAGACCTTTCCGTTGAAAATATATATGAGAGTAGTGAAGTTTCCATTCACAATTCTGACAATCTGTACAATGTTTACAATCTAAACAACAAGGGGAAATGTCAAAGTTTAGAAATTTAAATAACCCTAATATCACAAGCTACTTATTAATGCGCATTTATAATTATACGGGCTATTGATATTTAACAACGACCAGAGACATAAAAGTACCGTGTACTAGATTAACCTTTTTTTTTTTTCGAATTGACTACGCTATTGACCAAGCAAGGTCTTAACAGCTTCACCGGACTACTAAGGCGAGCGCTTAAGGCACTCAGCCGATTTTATTTTGACAACTAGCTCAAGGGTGCGCGGCACACCTCGGCTTTGGCTGTTGCCTGATAAATGCAATTCGCGACCTATGTAAGCTAACCTAAGCTAACTATTCATACATATTTTACGTACGCCCAGATAGAAGGCATCTCTAGGTCCCTATGTAGATCAACTCTCCGGACGTACCACGGGGCACCGGTCACTTTACGTAAAACGCGGTTTTGAAGAACCTGCAACTTATGAAAATTATCTTTCGACATATGCGCAAAAACGGGACTGCTATATGTCATCACGGGACGGATACACGTCTTATACAAAGTGAGCTTGTGTCTGAGGGACATCTTACTCCTATGACAAAGCAACGGATGGAGGCGACCCAAAACCATAGCGGCTTTGTTTCGTACTCTATCTATATGTGACTCGAAATTTAAATGTTTATCTAATGTAACACCGAGATATTTGACCTCGTCGGCCCAAGGTATATCGGTTCCGTATAGCCTGATGGGCTCGAGGTTATTATTACGTCGTAAAGGATCGAAGAGTATCGCGGCGCTCTTATCAGGATTAACTTCTATGCGCCATCGACGAAACCATTCACCGAGTGTGCAAACGGCCTTTTCGATGCGCTTCCTAAGAAAGTCTGACCGCAAGCTGGAAGTGTAAATAACGGTATCGTCAGCATAGCAACCTACCTCGACCCGTTTAGACCGAGGTAGGTCACTGATGAACAGATTGAAAAGCGAGGGCGCGAGTATGGAGCCCTGTGGCACACCTGAGGGTATCGGGTGGGGCAGGGATAGTTCCCCATCCACTCTAAAACGGAAAGTCCTATCAGTGAGAAAGTCGTGGATAATATGTATTAACTTATCGGGTACGTGATATTTACATAATTTATGGATGAGCCCTCCATGCCAGACCTTATCGAAGGCTTTGGCAACATCGAAAAAAACTGCAATTGTTCGTTTCGGTTTACGTTTCGGGTCGGCATTAAAATTTGAGAAAATGTACTCCGTGAGGCGGTGTACTTGATTCGTGCAAGAGTGTTCGGCACGAAATCCGAACTGCTCAGGTGGTATTAATTTTAAATCTGTAATCGAGACCTGGAGACGGTTCAGAAGGAGCCGCTCGTATAATTTACCTAATGTATCTAACAGGCTAATCGGGCGATAGCTATCGGGAAGCGTAGCTTTTTTTCCGGGCTTGTGTATGCCTATCACTGCGGCCTTCTTCCAGGCGGCTGGACTAGATTAAACGTTAAATGAGAACACTATGGTGTACAAAGTATGGTGGTAGAGCCACGGTGATACTATTACTGGTTTCAGCATGAATGGGTCAGCTCGCTCGGGGTAGTACCACTGTCTCACAGAAAACCGACGTGAAGTAACTGTATTTGCATTGTTGCGTTTCGTTCGGTCAGTGAGAACGCCGGAGGCCCACCTCCCCTCCCCTCTTCTCCTCTCCCT
>MU161927.1:5935-23050 GCA_015888305.1 Antheraea pernyi
GCGAGGAGCCTGTTGGGCGTGGCCGCGCCGCTGGCTGCGTGCGCGGACGTGTGGAGGGGCACCGCGGGGCCGAGCGGAGCGTGGCGCGGCGCCGCCAGCGTGCTCGCGGGCGCCGGGTGGGCGGCCGCCTCGCTCCGCGCCCCCTCGCACCTCACGCCCTTCACCTCGCTCACCGACCGGCTCCGAGCCGTTGATACCTTCTCGTGAGTTCCATTTTTAAACTATTCCAAAAGGAGGTTCTCAATTCTATTTTTGAAGTGAAACCTCTTTAGAATCGTTATGATTTCAAACCGGATGCAACGGAAAAACGACAGGTGAGCGACAAAAATGAGTAGGATGAAGCCGGCTTTCATTTTTAAACAAATAAATTTTGTAGTTATCCTACCCTTGTTATATATATTCATCTCATTATTTTGTCGATTTACTGAAGTTTCACTTCTATCACGTGTGAATCGCATACACACCTTTTTTTTCAGTGTAACTTTTTTAGAGACGTTGTGTCTGGGATTTTATGAAACGAAAAAGAGACAGCTATTAATGTATGGGTGACTGGTTGAACACTCACAATATTGATAGAGGGTGATCAGGTATACTTATTATAAATCAATTTAAAAAATAGGTACTTAATATTTGCTTAATAATATCAAGAAATACTAAAATGTCAACAAAAAGAAAAAAAATGTGTCGTCAGTATCCGGTTCCTATAATAAAGGGATATCGTGCGAAATATCACAACCAAACAAATTCGTGGAAGATCAGCGGATAGTCGTAACACTGTGTAAAATCTTGAGGAACGTGTTTTGTATATTTACTGTTGTTAGCTGGATCTGAACGGAAACTTTAATGATTCGCATAAGGCCCTTTGGATTTCTCCAAAGTAGCAGAAAGCCACCATAGGCTGTTTGGCATGTGTACCTGAAAAAGTTGAATTGGTATATTCCGGTGATAAACTAGAAAACTAATTCGATTTCTAAGTATTTTAAATCTAGAATTACTGGATTAGTTAAGCGTTCTAGCGTGCTTGTTAAACACTAGTTTTTATTAAACACAATAATGTCCAAATATAGATGGAGCCACTTTTCATTATATAATTGTTGGTGCGGGTACCGCAGGAAGTGTCGTCGCCAACAGACTCACAGAAGACCCTCAAATCAACGTTCTATTGATCGAAGCTGGAGGAGATCCCCCACTGGAATCTGCAGTATGTTATAAATTTGTTGTTAATGTTTTAAAAACGAAAGTGGGATATTCTTTTGTATTTTATTCTGATTGCTATACTCGTCAGATTTCCGATCTTTCTTAAGCTGTCAGTTTAAGTCAACTTGAAATTTGTCTAACGACGCTACCCATTTAAAACTTTTCTAAATCCCCAGATATGTTTACTATGAATATTATAAATCTTAATATAGAAAAAATCCAGTGAATTTGGTACCAGCGAATAGGTAACACTATCGGCTGACGGTAAAGAAAATCATCGTGAGGAAACTTGAACCTGAGAAATATTCTTGTAGTACTACTGTATGTGGAAAAACATAGAACTGTGGATTTCTCAGAGTTTGAAATCACCAATACGTCGTGGGCTGGCGTGGTGATTATGCTCATACCTTCCTTCGGGAAGAGGCCTATGGACATGCAGTGGGTCTCTTACAGGCTGATGATGATGATGATGAAAAATCCAGTGTAACGATGTTTGTCCAAGCTGAACTCTGAAATTACTTAACCGATCTACATGAAAGATGCAATTTTGTATAATTTGGTCCAACTTGAAAGATAGGACAATTTATATTTCGATAAATAGCCTCAATATTTTTAGTTACAAATTAAATGATTGTCAATGTTGATTACTGTTATTAATTGTAAGTTTTACTAGTCTCCAATTGATGGCGCTTTAAATTAGTTTGAAGAATTTGAAACTGTAAGATCCTTTGTTATAGATATATCATAGATGACGCCACGTTTTAATTTTGAATTTAATTCTCAACACCGGTTTATTTTATGATGCACGTATTTTTATTAAATTCAGTACTAAAAGAAATATAAAACATGTGGAGACATCGACAGTGGAGTACTAGAAAGAACGATAAATAAGACAACTGGAAGCTATTAGTTACTAAAGACTGAAAACTGAGGGCAGTGAAATGGATAGGTAAAGACTTAAGCAACTCTATTGACAAAGGCTGATTTTAAATTATTTAAATGTACATATTCATCTAAACCTGCATTATTTCACAAATTCATAAAGTCTCTTCTATGTTTTTTTAGCATGTTATAGAATACAGAATTATATACATTATTGACACGTAAGTACAAACAAGAATATGCCTTCATTTTAACAAAACAGAAAAGAGAATAGTGTTTTGAAATCTCGTGTAGACGCGGAATCGCATCAAAATTGAATAAGACAAGCAATATAGAATTGAAATTTCTAACAACAACGTTCTTTGTCGAGGTGTTTGCGAATGCTTCGTCTATAGCCTTTACATTATAGAACACAACGATCAAAATCCTTCACAGCGGCTGCTAAAGATAATAAAACTCCTTTACGTATTCCCAAGACATAAAAGAATGTGATATATTATATTTATTGTTATTGTTACAAGAATACCTTTTGGATCATATTATTTAACAAGGTTTAGCGCTTTTATCATGGCACTTGATATTGGAAAGGATAAAAAGTATTTATCTAAAAGAGTATTCAGATTATATTTAACATATTCTAAAATGGTTTTGAAGAATGGGATATATTACATGACATTTATCATTTGCATTTAATCAACATTAGTTGGAAAGCCTCTAATATTCATCAAAAATCAACCAGTTCGTTTTTGGTACAATATCGAGATCCTGGGTACAAGCGACTGCAGAGTTTGCGATAATCTTAATAAAATTATAAATCATTTCTTGTGTAATTGTAAACCGAAAACTAAACGTGATCAAAAAGGTAAAATGAATGATTACTTTATTGCCCTTTTTAGTTTGTACACTGGTAAATTTTATGTCATAAGGCATTTTCTTCCAGCTAACTAGCGGTACTGATATCAAGAGTAAAAGACATGGTAGGTATAACCCATATAAACGACAATGAATACACTAAAAAATATAACAACAAACTAAACATCATAAGGTAAAATAGTGTACCGAATAGATAAATATAAATCAACTTTCTACTACCTCTAAAATCTTTACAATCTTCTTTTTCCTCTTTTTATATCATAGGAGGCAAACGAAAACGCGGGTCACCTGATGTTGAATGATCACCGCCGTTCATAGACACTAGCAACACCAGGGGAGTTGCAAGTGCGTTGCCAGCCTGTGTTTGGGGGAGCGGAGGGGTGGGGGAGAGGGAGAAGGGAGGAGGCCTTCCGGTGCTCTTACTAATCGAACGAAACTCAACAATGCAAGCACTGTTACTTCACTTGGGTGTTTCTGGGTGTCGGGTGGTAGTACCCCGCGCGAGCCGACCCATTCGTGCTGAAACCAGTAATAACTTCAGCGTGGCTCTACTACCTATATAAAGAAGTCCTGCAGTACTTATAAGCTATGGTACTAGGCAGTGATTTTTAATACTATGGGGTACTTACAACAAATCTGATCGGTCACATTGATATACGACTATTTAAGCCTGCAAGCCCGTTACACCATGATATTTAAATGTTATTTACGGAACAGCATGAGCTAAAGAAACTCAGTTGCTAAGTACCCTTTGGTTTCCTCTGGTAACTACACTTTAGGCCAATTCTATATTTTTGCTTATAGTGTTACCTTATCTAGTCACACCAGATGTCAAAAGTCAAGAAAAATTCGCCATAATTTAATCGATTCATACAATAAAGCAGCAATGCTCTCTTTATAGTTTCGCAACTTGGACTAGAACACGAAGTGGTTTCTGAATGTAGTAAGGAGAATAACCCTATCAATGTCTTACCACGAACTGGACTTTGAATTTGTTATTTATTGAATATAATTGGTAAAATGTCACAGCTAGCGCTTTGCATTAGACTAGAATGAACGTACGTGTGTGAACTACCAAAAAACACAAAAATCGACTTCAAAAAAATCTCCTCTAAAAATATACCAGAATGACTTTGCCTATATTTAGGTACCTACCTAGTCTTAGATTGTCATAAACGTACCAATATCTCAATGCCTATAAATTTACTATATTATTTTGAGGACTTTTAATGAGATAATGCATTTTGACATTCAATAAGACCAGAGAGAATAATTATTATTTCAGCGGTTACATACATTTATTAAAGAAATATTATTTATCAATTAATTATTTAAGCATTTATTAATGTATATTATGAATTTACATATTATATTCTTATAAAACTACCCTACAATCTGACCAGTTAATTTCAAAAGGTAAGGTAGGGAACATAAGTCATGTTAAATATTGAATATAGGATGAAAAAGGTAATTGGATCGTAAGTAAGGAATGTGCGTATATGTTGTGTGCCATTCAAGCAGTAGTGTAAGTGATGTATATTTTTATTAATTTACTAGCGGTCCCGGTGCACGTTATCTCGCCCTGATAATTGAAAAACCTTGACGAATTATATAGCAATACGTTCCTCATGAATCTTTTTATCAACTGGTAAAAACTGCATGAAAATCCGTTCAATAATTTTTGAGTTTATCGCGAACAGACAGACAGACAGACGCGGTAGAGGACTTTGTTTTATACTATGTAATGATATAAAAAAATAACTTTGTGCACTTCTCCTCCATATAAACTTTAACTATGCGATTCGCTTAAAAAGGCGTACAAAGTTACCACTTCACGTATTACTATATAGATTCTAATAAGCTTAAAATGGGACTCCTTTGAAAATACTCCTTTCTAATAGGTAAAGAATTTTCTAAATCAGTTTAAATATGACACAGGTCTGACGTAATTAACATTAAAACAATACAACCAAATTCATCCTTTTCGAAGTCGGTTAAAATTGTTATATTTTAAACAATAGAGAAGTTCAAGTACATGTATTTTTACAGAAAAGACAAAACAACTAAGTGTGGCATCATTTCTGTGAATGGGCCTCGACGGGCCTTTGCTAGATAACAAACTGTTTAAACGACAGTAATATTTCCCAAAATGTAATATTGTTCACTTTTCTCTTTCTCCTAAAGCAACTTTTATCTAGATATAAGTTTATAGTTTGATTCGATATCGATATCGATTGATTAGTTCTGACCAAAACTATTATAGTCAAATTAGAAACTACTCAAGTATTATGTACCCATTATGCTATTTAATAAAAGAAGTTATTTATTTTATTTTAGGAAACCAATCTTCCAATCTGCCAAGTATCTTGCGACAATTTCAATGTTCAATTAACAATATGGTGGCCACCTTGTTACAACTTTCTAGGGACTTTTTGGGGCATCTCAGAATTCATGCTCCGTGGTATTATTATCCATCCACTTCACTTATGCACAATAACCATACTGTATTATGTAAAATGCCACCAATATTACGAAATATTGGTACATATCATATATAATACAAGGTTATGAAGAAACTATAAAAGCCACTACGTCCCGCCAATAAACTCCTGAAAGGAGGTATGTGTTTCAAACTTGTTTATAAATGTATAATTATCGTCAGATAAAGTTCAACCGTTCTAAGACGTAATACAACAAGAAAAAAGGTTCTTCGATCCCCGAGGTTTTATACATCATTACCCAAGAACGCATTTGTCATTACACGAGCGAAACAAACGGCTGGAACCTTTATTTTATGACTTTCTATTTACCGCTCAACCCTCTTGAGAAATGTGGGATAGTGGCCCGTTGCCGTTTAACCGGAGCTTTATGTCCCATGTGCTTTAATAGGGAAATGTATTATTCTGAGTTTTTTGCCAAAAAAAAATACTGCTTTCTATCCTTTAGCTTCGTAGTTGCCAATATCAAGTGCCATTGGGTGGTAGGACAAGTAAATTGTGTCAAGACCACCAAGGACATGGAGACTCTTTAACTTTGATGCGCTTCGAGGTCAGCCAAAAGATATCACATTGACGACCAGACGGAATGGCCCGACAGTTACAAATGCCGATAGATTGTTCATTATAGTAGAATTTCTAGTCAGACAGTGGTTAACCACACATTACGGCTTCATTTTTAATAGCTGATAACGATCTGGAATAGATAAACGAATAAAGTAGAATCATTGCATAATTGGAAATTGGATAATTGCAGTTTAGAGCCCAACACACGCTTTAATGGCACCATGATTAACTCCGTTCCCTTCTTGGTATGTGTTTCTTCTTAAACGTGTAAGAACTAAACGAAAACGTATAACACTATGTTATTTCGTAACTTATAAAAGTTGGGCGTTACTATAAAACTAGGTTATGGTATGTACCGATGTATAAAATGTTTAAGGCCTAAGGGTTTTGTGACATCTCCGTGTTACGGCATAGAAAAGCTGTACAAATTTAAGACTTTGTCGACCTTTAGCAGTATGAAAGTGATGTTGTCTCGGATATGCATGCTCAGTACCCGCTTTGTTCAAAGTAGAATTTTGTGGACCACACATGGTAGTAAGACGTTTTTTTTTAATTCTCATAACAATTTTCCCCCTTTAGGTTGGAAATACAATACCAAAGAGATTATTCATACTCTAATAGTAACCAATAAGTTCTTCTGCTGACCTTTTGATAAGGAAATTCTAGCACGATATCAACGCGCCCACTAAAAACTGCAAAAACGTCTCTTGTTGCTATACCATACAAAGACTGGTTCAATGATACAACATAATACAAGATATAATAATCTAAACAAAAGTAACAAAATTTTTAAGAAGTCATATGCTTAAGGGGTCATTGAGATGAATTTGAAATGGGAGCAAGTTGGGCAGCAGAAAGCGATAATTTTATCTTATTAGGTCGCGATCTCTACACATCAGGTGTGGTATCCGTCATGATGGTAAGCTTATGTTACTTTTCGTGACCTTTCGGCGTATATTAAGTAACCAAGTGAGGTAATAGAGTGCCTGAATTCGATTAAATCGCGATCACCATATACAAAAGGGTATCCGTTATTTACCAAGTTGACTTTCTTGACTTGAGTATCGTTCAAATCGTTAGTTTATAACATTTAAGAAAAAAATATCCTGTGCTGTTTAACCGCATACCTAAATGAGGATACTTTTCCCGTTCATTTATCATGGAGTTTTTTCACTTTTTAGAAATTATTTTGTACCTTACTTCTTTTATTGAATAACTTACCAAATATTATTACTTCTCCATCTACTATGATCCCTTGGGATGAAGAAATATTGATATGGGCGTAAAAATTGTAATTTGTATAATTTAATGAGGTCAAAATTTATTTTTGCAGTGATAACACCGTGACTCTGACTCTTTTTACTTTGTTACGAAATGAAATCAGTTGATGTATACCCAGCAGCAACAACACTTCCAAACAAAGCCAGTTTGGCAACAATGACTGATGAAGACTGATGAATTACCGATCTTTCGGTTGTCAACAACAACAAAACCGTTACTTTACCGTGCTAATATATAAAAAACAAAACCGCAAATATACAGTATTTCATGTAATAGATAAATCGAATATCTTAGGACCATCCAAGCAAAGCTGAGTGGAATGTGTTACACGCTAAAAATATGTACTGAAAAAACATATTTTGTGGCAAATAATGAAACCACCCACACCCACTACAACAATGAAAACGCAAAGCAAACGCAAGGTCGACTCCAAAAGGGAAACAACGTAACTGTTACTATTGAATCGAAATCATTATGTATTTCAACTAACACTTCTAAAGAAAAACAAGTTACCTTAACTCTTGAAGAATTTTTGTCCAGAAACACGCTACGATATTGCCTCGCTTTTACTACACTGTACAGTCGATGTTAAAAGCGACATTAAACATTATTATCAAATAAACTCTATTTATAATTACGCTGTCGGGTTAATTGGCTATTAATAATTACTTCAATGCCCTTGACTGGGAGTTTGAACAAAAGTTCCGTCGCAAACCCGATGGGCTTTACCGAAGGCTGGGTCGTGAGGGAGACAGAGGGGGATAGAACACCGACGACACATTAGAAACTTATTACCGCAATACCCATAGTAACATAATTGTACCAAACTTTTAATGTAATAGAGTGTCGTGTAAGAAAATTTAGGTATATCTTGTGAGTATATAATTTTTCGTGTGAACGATTCTTATGGGAAACTAAACAACTATGCATACAGTTGTCTGAATATAGTATATCACAGAACACGGGCATGTTCGACAACCTTGAAGGAATACGTATATGTGCCTCGAGTGCCTCTCACAAGCTTGTTAATTCTTTTAACTTTAAACCGCAAAAGGAGAAGCCTTATGACAAATATTCAGTTAGGTTAAACGAAATTTGTTAATAAAATGGGAAAGAAATAGCCGATGCCTAGCGAAAGGTGATAAAGGAATACCGCGAGATTTTACTTGTTAAAATTCTGACATAACTCGCTCTCTGTAGTTAAAATTTCATGCAGGATTTCCACATAAAAAAGGGTCTTAACCCGAAGAAAGATGTGCGCTAACAATACAGCGTGAAATGCAATTACCAATCACAGTTTGAAAGTTTGTCATCAATGTATCATCAGGTGATATTCATTGAATACGTTTTACTTGGACCTCCAATCACCTTTTTTTAGCATGGGGAAAGCCCCACGAATACCGACCCTAGTCGGGCAGCTGAGGATGGGTTATGTCTGCTTGCACGAGTGTTTCCCTCTCCGACGATTATGCGAAGCGCATCCGTACAATACGCCTCAACCAGACGGGCCTGTGCAGAAAAATGCCAGGGCAACGGACGTGCCCGGGTCCATCTCCCCCAGGCCCTTTTACGGCGGCCTTAGGTCATTATTGACCCTTCGCCGCCGTGATCATTGACCGCGGGAGGGGAGCTAGCTTTCTACTTCCTCTTCCTCTTCACCGCCTCTTTTGTGAGCATAACCAGCACGCAATATGTGGAGATGGATTTCCACACGCTCTCCCACCATCTTACGGATGACGGCCGATATCAAGAGATCCGGGCCAATGGCCGCAACGAGCGGTATCTTCCACGCAGCCACAGTGGCAGCACCCTGGCAACGACAACCGTGCCCCGAGAGCACGCTGGGAACCTCCTGAAACTTACGTAAGAATAACCAAATTCTCTTTAAATATTTAAATTTATTTGATATGTTCGTATATTTTTTTGCTTTACAACTGAAAATGTGCAAGTATTGTTACATGAATATCGATTTGTGTAAAATGAAATCAAAGATACTTTGTTCACTTTAGGATCTAAGAAGGCACGGCACTTATGAACGTAAAAACTACCAACGGCTCGGAAAAACAACCCAGGCAACGAGAAGAATCGGCAAGAATAACTCGATCTGGTTTATTTTGTTAACATATAACAGAGAAACAGAGTATACTCTATTCAGTATACATATATATATATAATAAAAATGAAGTGTCTGTATGTAATATCAAAATAATTTTTTTTTACTGATTGGGTACGAAAGTATATACGCTACTGACGCTACAATTTTAGCTATTTTTTTACAATTTTTAGAATTTTGTCGGTCTGTCTGTCTGTCTGTTTGTTCTGGGTAATCTCCGGAACGGCCGGACCGATTTTTACAGGAATTTCACTAGCGGATAGCAAAAACTATAGCGGGTTACTTAGGCTACTCTAAATTAGACTAGCTATTAACCGCGGCATCGTTTCCAATGCTATCTCCAAAACGGTGGGACCGATTTTCATGGATTTTTCACCAGCAAATACCGTATATTATAACAAGTAATTTAGTTAATTTTAATTTAAACTAGCTGTTAACCGTCGCTTGGCCCGCAGTTCTATCTTCAAAACGGTTAGATCGATCTTCACGAAACGTTCATTGACAGATAACCATCTTTATAAAAAGTAATTCAAGCAATTTTAGTTTATACTAGCTGTTAACCGTGGCTTTGCCTACAGTGCTATCTCCAAAACGGTTAAACCGATCTTCACGAGACTTTTACTGGTAGATAGCTGACCTTATAAAAAGTAATTCAAGTAATTTTAGTTTATACTAGCTGTTAACCGCGGCATCGTCCGTAATGCTATATCCAAAATGATTGGACAGATTTTCACGGCACTTCCGCCAGCAGATATCTGATCTTATAAAAAGTAATTTCATTTACTTTAATTTAGACTAGCTGTTAACCGTGGCTTCTCCCACAGTACTTTCTCCAAAACAGTTAGACTGATTTTCACGGAACTTTCACTGGAAGATAGCGGACCTTATAAAAAGTAATATAATTTATTTTAACTTAAACAAGCTGTTAACCGTGGCTTCACCCACTGTGCTATCATCAAAACGGTTAGACCGATTTTCACGGGACTTTCACTGGTACATAGCGAACCTTATAAAAAATAATTGAGGTTATTTTATTTTAGACTAGATGTTACCCGAAACTTTATCTGCATGAGATTTAGCAAGATTTCAATTCATTGCTTATTTTTAATTAGAGAAATAATTATCAGCTTATTGATTACAATTCGACATTATAATGATTAATAACTTTAATGATATAGAGGTCTTCCTTAGAAGATCTTAGATTATAAACGTATTACGTAAAGAGTTCCATAATACCTTTTCTTGCGGAACAGACAAGCGATTAGATTTTGTATAGTCACAAAATCTTAATTATAATGACAATTTACATTAAATGTAAATCTTTATAATAATATTTTAAGTCATTTTTTCATTACTTCTTTATACAGTGTAAGCACTGAGGAGATATGTTGGGTTAAGGTTCCAAATATGTTGCTGATGACAAACCTTATTTGACACAGTTAGTATTTATATATCTAATGTACACGTTACATATTACTGTAAGTGGCGTGCGTGTTGTACTTACAATTGCTTTTAAAGAGCATTTCTATAATGGTACATAGCCTCTCAATTTTATATTTCTTTAATACGAATTAAAAACAGAAAAAACGCGTGCGTGTACAGCTAGTAAGTATATATATTTAGAATACATTGTATATTCCGGTGATAAACTAGAAAACTAATTCGATTTCTAAGTATTTTAAATCTAGAATTACTGGATTAGTTAAGCGTTCTAGCGTGCTTGTTAAACACTAGTTTTTATTAAACACAATAATGTCCAAATATAGATGGAGCCACTTTTCATTATATAATTGTTGGTGCGGGTACCGCAGGAAGTGTCGTCGCCAACAGACTCACAGAAGACCCTCAAATCAACGTTCTATTGATCGAAGCTGGAGGAGATCCCCCACTGGAATCTGCAGTATGTTATAAATTTGTTGTTAATGTTTTAAAAACGAAAGTGGGATATTCTTTTGTATTTTATTCTGATTGCTATACTCGTCAGATTTCCGATCTTTCTTAAGCTGTCAGTTTAAGTCAACTTGAAATTTGTCTAACGACGCTACCCATTTAAAACTTTTCTAAATCCCCAGATATGTTTACTATGAATATTATAAATCTTAATATAGAAAAAATCCAGTGAATTTGGTACCAGCGAATAGGTAACACTATCGGCTGACGGTAAAGAAAATCATCGTGAGGAAACTTGAACCTGAGAAATATTCTTGTAGTACTACTGTATGTGGAAAAACATAGAACTGTGGATTTCTCAGAGTTTGAAATCACCAATACGTCGTGGGCTGGCGTGGTGATTATGCTCATACCTTCCTTCGGGAAGAGGCCTATGGACATGCAGTGGGTCTCTTACAGGCTGATGATGATGATGATGAAAAATCCAGTGTAACGATGTTTGTCCAAGCTGAACTCTGAAATTACTTAACCGATCTACATGAAAGATGCAATTTTGTATAATTTGGTCCAACTTGAAAGATAGGACAATTTATATTTCGATAAATAGCCTCAATATTTTTAGTTACAAATTAAATGATTGTCAATGTTGATTACAGTTATTAATTGTAAGTTTCATTAGTCTCGAACCGGAAGTAGTAAAAGTTGTAGATATCTCATAGATGGCGACACGTTTTCATTTTGAAAATAGATTATCATAATTTTAATTCAATATGTAATAACTATATCATAGCGACGCGTGGCCGGGCCAGCTAGTGATGTATACAAAAATAATAAAGATGTAACTAAAACAAAATAAACTGTTGAACCCATCGATAAAAAAATTACAAATCGATTTTCAGTAAAAAAAAGTTTTATACAAATTATTTAGATTCCAGGAACCATGCTATATACGAAGCAAACTAAGGATGATTGGAACTATACAGGAGAATATGATAAATACATTGAGCGATGTCATCAGAGTCCTTACTTCGAAATGAACTTAGGCAAAATGTTAGGAGGTACCAGTTCTTCCAACTTCTTAAACTATGACAGAGGATTACCCCAAGATTTTGATTCTTGGGCGGAAGTAGCCAAAGACGACACATGGAAGTGGTCAAATGTTCTGGAATATATTAAAAAAAGCGAACGATTAGAAGACCCTGAGCTTCTTCAATCACCGGACAGAGTTTACCACGGAACTAACGGTTATCTGAAAGTAACTAAAGATCATCATCCAGAGATTCAAAATTATTTAAAAGCATTCAATGAAATCGGCAACGATATACATATCGATTTGAACGAAAAACATCTTCTTGGTTATTCTGAAATAATGCGTAATATTGCAGACGGTTACCGACAGAGTAGTGCTTCCGCTTTCTTGACACCAATCAAAGATCGTACTAATTTGTATGTACTGAAATATACAACAGTCAAAAAAATTATCTTTGATAAAGATAACAACGCTATCGGTGTTGAAGCTGTGACAGAAAATGGAGAAATTAAAACTTATTCAGCAACAAAAGAAATCATAATATCTGCCGGTGTATTCAATACTCCTAAACTTTTAATGTTGTCAGGTGTCGGTCCAAAGGATCATCTAGAAAAACTAAATATTAACACCATTAGCGACTTGCCTGTTGGTAGAAATCTCCAAGACCACATCACGCTAAGCATGTTTCATAAGATGGAAAAAATAGATGGGCCAATGACTCCCTTTAATTACCATTATAATCCTGTTCCACAAGTAATAGGATACACTTCAATTGATAAATCGAAGAAGAAAATTGATTATATGTCATTAACTATTTTAATTAGACAAGATGCTATGTTATATTTTTGCGTGTTCGTATACAGGTATAAGCACGAAATCTGTGATGAAATTTATAGATCTGTCGAAGGTAGGAAAATGGTTTTTCATCAAATAATCAAGTACAACCCAAAATCACGAGGAAAGGTGTTACTGCGAACTGCAAATTACGCTGATCCTCCGTTAATATACACTGAATATATGTCAGATGAAAGCGATTTAGACGATATCGCAAAATACGCTAAACACTTCTCGTTAATTGGTAATACGTCGTACTTCAAAAGTGTTGAAGCTGAGATGATAGATCCTACGGGCTCAGAATGCGCTCATTTCAAGATTGGAACTCCTGAGTACTGGAAGTGTTATTCAGCATGCATGATGACAGGGTTGAGTCACTACTCAGGCACTTGCCCTATGGGCTCCGTGCTTGATAGTAAACTTCGCGTGAAAGGAGTAAAAAGGTTGCGTGTAGCTGACGCTAGCGCGCTGCCAACAATCCCGGGAGGTCTCCCAGGTTCTACAGTGGTATTAATTGGCGAAAAACTAAGCCAATTTCTTAAAGAAACGTAATCCCACCAAATGATATTTGCTTTTATAATTACTCGGAAAATATAATAACTTAGTTGCATTAGAAAGACGCTTTGAGGTCATATCTTTTAAAATAATGTGTTCTTACAGAAATATGTTCTCGGCAAGCTTTACTAAAAATAAAAAAACTTAGAATTACAATAATTATAAACGAGAAATTATACAAACCGTAATTATACAATAATTATAATCTGTTGCAATAATAAAGCAAATATATAATTTCATATATTATTTTTTACAAATAATTTAGGTTTCGGTGAAAAATATTATTTAAAATAACAATTTGTATACTTCATAATTATAGTTTTTTATTTACATAACAATGTACTATGTACTATTAAATTTGGGAATAAAAGACTCAAATGAATCAGGTGATTCATTAATATTTCGTGTTTTAATTCTATATTTGTGTGTTTTTTGTTGTGACAAAAAAATCTAAATTCTGCCGTACCTCATTAGCTATATAAAGGCCTGATTCTCAAGACGCTGTTTATTGAACCTAATACGTAGTTCACAGTTGGTTTTTAAAGTCGCATAGTGTCTCTTAGCGGTGTTTCTCAGTTCTTTTTGAACGGCCGTTTTTTTGTTATCTATATTATACTAATAAATACTCGTTCATTTTCTACCAAGCATTTTAATCAAAACTAAATTATACTGCAAGTCAAAGTCAATAATAATTCAATAGAAAATGTGAAGTGTAGAGTCGAAAATTCTGTAAATAATTAATAATAAGAGAACTTTAAAAACAATATATTACATTTATAAAAATAATAAGCCCACCGACATGTTATTATGTCGATACAAGTATTATTACTAAAAATATATTTTAGAACAATAAAAAACAAGCCAAAATGTGAAAATTTTTATTCAAGAAAAACCTAACTTACAGATATAATTTCGCATAATGTTATTAATAATATTTCCTATATTCTTCCTAGTGGTGTCACAGAGCGTTGAAAAATAGTATGATTTTACAATTAATTTTTATTTCATTTTTGGCAAACAACCTTAGAGATTATCGGTGACTTCAACGACAAAAGAAGTGAGATCTAAATGGGTGTAAAGTTTAATGTTCAGTCCTGAAATTTATTTAGAACAACATAAAATATTTTATAACAACTTAAAATATAATTTCTTCTTATAACTTAGGATAATATATTGAAGTCTAGTGTCTGACTTGTTTAGTTCCATTTTGGACTTTCTAGGTCACCTCGAACTGACTGAACTTCTTGACGACATTTATTAACCAGTCCTCGCAATCTTTGTATATCTCTCGTCACAGCACATAATGATATTTTTTTTAATTTAAAGTAATCGCAGACAGTGTAATTTTGTTTCAGAACATTGTACTTGAATCCGTGACGCATTTAACGTTTTAGTAACGCCTAATTATATCCCTGAGAAGTCATTAAAATTTTCGCTTGTTCATTTAGAAGTTAAACAAAAATATGAGAATAAAACTATTTTTAAAATATTTTATTAAAACATCGAACAATAACTCTTAGTAAATTCATCAGACTAGCTACAATGGTTGCCCCGTGAATAAATGAAGATAAGATTTTCTTACAAAAGCAGTGAGATCCAGGACGATTAATTATATCCCTGAGAAGTCATTTCGCTTGTTCATTTAGAAGTTAAACAAAAATATGAGAATTAAACTATTTTTAAAATCTAGCTCCAATGGTTGCCCCGTGATTATTTTTATATTATACTAGCTGTGCCCCCGACTTTGTCCTCGTTGAATCTAATGTAAAAAAGTGACTAATAAAATCATCTGAATGTATTAAATCCGCTTACTTATATACTTTTCTCTCTGACTTAAGCCGCGTCATCATTAAAATTACAATAACTTTTGATACAGTGAACCTATTTAAATGAAACCAATACTAAATGTTACTCAATGATATGGTTTATGATTTTGAGGTTTTATCGTGAACGCAGTACTTTAGCACTGTCGCGTGTTCATACAAACAGACAGACAGACATTTATTAAAAATGATTGAAACGTATTTTATTACTTACTCCTAGACACCCGCAACATCTTTTTTCACAAAAATCTAAAAAGTACACGTTAGATTTACATTCATATGATATGTATATATTATAGTTTCATTGCCAAAAAATAAGCTTTTCCAGGGTATGATTGTTGATGTCTATGATTTAATTATATGTCAGGACGCAGATAAAATGGAGTATACGTGAAAGTATGACGTCATCTATATAAACGTCATAAACCATAAGACAACCAATTAATTCATCAATACCACTCCAATAAGAGCCTTAGTCACTAACGCTTAAATGCACTACTAAATGTTGTTACGAATATCCGTAGATGTGACTAGCCCAACTGTTTGATGGAGGATGCCCAGTATCTAGTGGTCGGTCGCCTTTCAAGGCATTCAACCAAAGCTGACAGCCAATAATAATCAAGATGTATGAACAGCTGATACTTCCAAACAATGATGTCTTAGAACGGGGTAAATAGTAGCCAGTCATTAGTACGGATCAAGAATAGTCAATAAAACAGACACAGGCCAATAGTTACTCCCCCGATATATATGATCGTGATACTAAGTTATCCAAATTCTGGAAAAAGTAGTAGTCTGTAGGCGCAAAGTCTGGTGAGTAGGGCGGATGACGGAGAACTTCCAACCCCAGTTCTTGCAACTTGGAGACCGTCTACTGTGCAGTATGAGGTCGCGCGTTGTCGTGCAGGAGCAGCGGAGACGAGCGATTGACCAATGCTGGTTGGAGATGTGCCAGCTTCTCCATCATTGTGTTCAGTTCTTCACAGTACACATCTGCAGTAATGCTCACCCCGTTTGGTAAGAAACTGTGATGAATCACACTGGCGCTAGAACACCAAACAGTGACCGTAAGTTTTCGTTTAGGGCATTGTTTAGGTGTTGAACCAGGATCCAACCAACTTGCTGAGCGCTTCTGGTTATCAAACAGAATCCATTTTTCATCGCAGGTTCTTAAATTTCCTTCATTTGTGTGTGTCTGTTGAGCAGTGCAAGGCACGTCTCGACGCGTACTCTGCGCTGGCGATCATTGAGTTCGTGGGGCACCCATTTGTCAAGCTTGTTTACCTTGCCAATTTGACGCAAATGGACCAATATTGTTTTGACGCTAACGTCGAAAGCTGCTGCTAATTCAGCCGTAGATTGTGTATCATCAGCTTCCACAATCGCCTTTAATTCGTCATTATCGACCAAAGTCTTCGGACGACCGCGAAGTTCATTTTTCAGGTCAAAATTCCCAGAACGGAAGCGAGCAAACCAATAACAGGTGGTGCGTTGGCTTGTAGTGTTAGCTCTGTAAACGTTGTTGATGTTGCGTGCCGCTTGTGCCGCGTTGCTGCCACGACGGTACTCATACTC
>MU161928.1:0-13313 GCA_015888305.1 Antheraea pernyi
TCTTTTTTTTCGACCTGACTACGCTATTGTTTTAGTAAGGCATTAACAGCTTCACCGGACTACTAAGGCGAGCGCTTAAAGCACTCAACCGATTTAATTTTGACAACTATCTCAAGGGTGCACGGCACAATTTATTATCAATCACAGTAAAACAATTATATAGCATTGTATTTACAAAGTTAGGATTTTTATGTATATAATATTAAAATATTTAGGAATAAAAATCTCCATCCTATGAAATTAATAATGAACATGCTAAAACGTTTCAAATTCTACTGTTTATACAAACTAATTATCAAAATATTGTTGTGTATACATTCTTTCCTACTCTTTGGTAACTGGGCAGGGAATGTAATGTGCAAACACAACGTATTGTACGAAAGCGTCAATCCGTCTAGACTAGTTATCAGTTGAATGCTTTCATGCCTGTTTCGAGAGAGAGAACATTTTCACTTACTATTTCTGTATGAGGTTCACTCTTTTTATCGCTGGAAATGATACCATATAACATTTTCTTTTAATACTGTTCGATATTGAAATAGTTTCTTTTAATAATCAGGTATACGTACGTAAACATTTATTCCATATTTCAAAGTTACAATTTTTTTTTTTTGTAAGTTAGTAAATTCTTAAGAAATAAAATATTATAAGTATGTTAGTCTGTTTTGGTTGAAATATGGACCCCTGTTTGGGTAAAGGCCTCCTCCATCTTTTTCCAAAGATCCTTGTTCTTGGCTAATTTAATCCAATCCTTTCCTATCGTCTGTGTGATATCATCAGCCCACCGTCTCATTGGTCTACCAACTTTCCTCTTGCCTTGTGGGCCTCTCCATTTTAAAGTTTCTATCGTCCATCTCTTGTTGGAGTAACGTGCGATATGTCCAGCCCACTTCCATTTTAATGTAAGTGCATGCATCAGGTACACGTATGTAAAATAAATTACCCGTGAAAAAGATCTCAGAGATTCATATTATAAAGCTATGAGAAAACAGGCTTTTGGTAATGGATAAAATTTCTAAAAATCTCATAGAATAAATTTCTCATATTTTTTTTTATATCATACAAGGCAAACGAACAGATCGGTCACCTGATGTTAAGTGATCACCACCGTCCATACACTTGCAACACCAAAGGAGTCGCAAGTACGTTGCCAGCTTGTGTTTGGGAGATAGTGGAGAGGAAGGGGAGAGGGAAAGGGAGGTGGGCCTCCGGCATTCTCACTGACCGAACGAAACGCAACAATGCAAGCACTGTTACTTCACGTCGGTTTTCTATGGGAGGGTGGTAATACCACGGACTAGCCGACCCATTCATACTGAAACCATTAATAGCTTCAGCGTAGCTCTACCACCTACAAAATTAACATACAATTTATTTTCTACAAATAATTAAAAAAATATTTAATTCGGATTTTACGTCATCTAGGGACTACTATTAAAACTATACAATTGTATAATAATGAAGGGATTAAATTTTGGTAAGCTTTCACTAATTCTGCTTTAAAGTTCAAAGAATCTTATATCTATACTCTTATATTTATACTAATATTATAACGCTGAAGAGTTTATTTACTTGAACTCACTAATCTCGGGAACTACTGGTCAGATTTGAAAATTCCTTCAGTGTTAGATAGTTATTTTTCGAGGAAGGCCACGCTATGCCAATATGCGCGGAGCATCAATGAAGAATGTTCTATTCATTTTTTCCTTTTGAGAGGTTACGCTGCGAGGAGCCGTACCCCAAAGTAACAAATCCACGCGGACAAAGTCGCGGGCAGAAGCTAGATTCTCATAAAAATATGCTTCTAGGAAAACAATGATATTTTTTTATCATACCAAATTTAGAATTCATACACTTATTTAAAAATTCAATATTTTGTCAGAATCTGTAAAACCATGGGCTAATAAATAAATACATGCATTTTTTTTACACTATCTATTTTCCATAGTTCGGTGAAGCTGTAAAGACCTTGCCAGGCCAATAGCATAGTCAGTTCGAAAAAAAAAAAATCTATTTTCCAAAATTTTTGTATATACTTTATTAACGGAAAAAACGTTTAAATGAATGGTAAAGCATGAAGGTTTGTGCAAACGCAAGGTAGTTTGATTTGATATATATTACTTGAATACCAAAAACGATAACCATTTTTACGATAATCATACCATCAGTAACTACATGACATTCGTTTAAATATTTAAATAGATAACCTTCATCTAAATTAACCAACATTTTTACGATTCGTGTGCTTATTAATATATCATATTATAATAACTTATAGTACATACATTTTGTATTTGATTCATTTTTGTGAAATGTCGCCCGAATTCCCATAAGTCGACGCCAAATTTCAACGCCCAGTTCTTAACTCTGAAACAAAAATAAACACGATAAATTAAAGTATGTTAATATAATATAGTTTTTATTATATATATTCCTTCTTATAGTTGCTGTATATAGTTCCTCAATTAATAGAGTACAGAATCGAAAGTAATACTTTTAGAAATTATAAAAAAGTATTTAAAAAGAAAAATCGTTTACTCTCAACTGATTTTAATAAAATAATGTAAACGGTCTCCTCGATTAGCTATACGATAGCGATAAAAAAATGATCACTGATTGTACTGATTGAATTGTAATAGAAATATTTATAAATATTTTTCTATTCCTAAAAATATTATTATCAATTCTTATATTCTGTGAGTTAAAGGATTATATATGCTTCACGTGTACAACATAATATACATAATACGTTTCATAAAAATCACACAAAGAGTTTTTAAGTGAAATACGGACATACAGATAGATAATAATCTTAGAATCGTAACAAACTTGAATACTATGAATAATAATGTAGGGACGCACACTTGCATATTTATAGAGTGCATGCTATGGATATGCAGGGGTCAAAGTCCACGCATCGTTTTCCCGCCTCAATATAATATGCTACACCAGTCCGGTTGTAGAGATAGATGTAATCATGTGTGTACAATAAATACGTGTTTTATGTTTAATTCATTAGTGAGTGATATGCAAAGATTGTGGAAGAAGAATATAAACTCGTAATCGTTAAAATATTGACTTTTATTTGATAGCCCAACCAGGCTCACACACAATGAAAGACAATACATCAAATACACATATCAAAAACACCTAAAATAATTTTAGAAATCATAACATATATGTTTATATTTCAGTAAAATAAAATAATCATTAGAACATTGCATAAAACTGTGTGTCAATATACGGGCTGCTGTTAGATTATATTAGTTTTTCCGTAGAGTCGTGACCTAGTGGTTTGACCGGTTGAATATTATTGAATCAATGATACGGCACGAATGATACGGCATGTACCAACGAATTTTTATAAATTCCCGTACATTTACTAATTTTTTTTAATTGTAGCACGGCAAAATGACTGCACTGTGCCTGATGGTAAGCACAGTACAATCCAAAAACAATGGCGACCACCGAGTGACACAGTATCCATCGCCGGTCGCCGCTGTCATGCCGGCTTGCGAAAAGCTGGATATGCACAGGCTGATTCCGAAACGCGACCCGTAGATGCGAATCACTATGCCGGGCGTTTTCGCCATATACATGGCGGTTGCGACCCAGTCGGGCTGTTAAACCCCACCACCCTGCTTTCGCCATTGCCTCGTTCGTTATTCAACAGGGTGCACCACGTGCAAGTGAGGTTGACTTAAATGTCTCAAGTCTTAGATGTTATTCGACACCCCTTACACCCCTATTGGTAGCAATATCGGCTGACGGTGAACGAAAACATCATGAGCAAAACCAGAACTTGAGAAATGATCTTGTAGTACTACTGTAAGTGGGAACACATAGAATTGTTGATTTCTCAGAGTTTGAAATCGCCAATACGTAGCGGGCTGACGTGACAATTATGCCCATACCTTCCTTAGGAAAGAGGCCTATGGTCCTGCAGTGGGGCCTCTTACAGGCTGATAATGATGGCTTTCGTTTTTTAAATCAGTTGAGTTAAAAAGCATCCATATAGTACGTGTAATTATACGTTATAACCCAATAACATTGGTGACCGCGGACAAACTTTCTGTAGTAATTTATATAATAAGAAATGACATACAAACGATACAAAACTGTTTAAAAAATATTCTCATATTTTTAAATCAGTTAAGTTAAAAAGCATCCATATAATACGTGTAATTGTACGTTACAACCCAATAACATTGGTGACCGCGGACAAACTTTCTGTAGTAATTTGTATAATAAGAAATGACAAACAAACGATACAAAACTGTTTAAAAAATATTCTCATATTTTTAAATCAGTTAAGTTAAAAAGCATCCATATAATACGTGTAATTGTACGTTACAACCCAATAACATTGGTGACCGCGGACAAACTTTCTGTAGTAATTTGTATAATAAGAAATGACAAACAAACGATACAAAACTGTTAAGAAAATATTCTCATATTTTTAAATCAGTAAAGTTAAAAAGCATCCATATAGTACGTGTAATTGTACGTTACAACCCAATAACATTGGTGACCGCGGACAAACTTTCTGTAGTAATTTTTATAATAAGAAATGACAAACAAACGATACAAAACTGTTTAAATATTCTCATATTTTTATCAACGTTGTCAAGCTTACTTACAGGTAAAAATGTTTTATCTTCAATATTATTAAGAAACGGGAATGCTTCGAGCAGGTACTCGAATTAATATTTCCGAAGCATTATTCCGATTCTATCACAGAACGGAAATATGATTGAGGGAAACAGGTTAAGCATTTTTTCCGTTTCGCTGGCCACCCTTTACTCGATGTTCTCAGGAGCTAAATTCATCCGATTTATATTTGTCACGGCATGGTATGGCATAGCGCTGATATAAGTGTACAGCTATCATTGTTAGGGGATGAGCCCTTTTTAATTAATGGCCGAGATGATACCGGCGCGAGTATTAAACCGCTCAGGTCATGATAGGAAATGTTTTTCAATTATTATTTTACTCTGTTTGTTATATATTTATTTTTAATATTGTTTTTTTTTTATTACAAGATGTCATATATGTGATAATATGTAGACAGGTGTATACGACATTTATCAACCCAGTGCTCAAAATCCTTGCAATTGCAATCCTGTTTTACTGTAAAAACGTAAGTCCTTAAGTCAGTCATAAAATATTAGTTTTACAGATGTTTATGTTTTACAATCGCGATTGGTATGACTCACTATAATCAGATCTTTATCTGTGCACTCAATAGAAGCTATTATTCTCGACCGTCCCATTATATAGTTTTAAAATTAGCCATTTAATTATCATTGTCTTTAATATTAATGCTAATCATTTTTTAAATGGATTACATTGAATGATATACACAGATTAAGTCCGACGCAAAAATACATTATTAAACAAGCGGCCCTGGCGGACGTTGTCCCGCCCTGATAATAAAAAACCGTGGCAAATTATATACTAAAATCTTCCGCGTGAATCACTCTATCCACAGGTGATAACCGCAACGCAATCCGTTGAGTAGTTTTTGCATTTATCGCGAACAGACAGACAGACGCGGTAGGGGACTTTGTTTTATACTATGTAATGATGATTTGTTTTCTTTTTTAAACGAAGTTAAGTGCATATTACATAATATTATATACGTAGGCTTGAAATTGAAAATTATAAACTGTTCTACAATTATATGACATTTGTACATTATAATAAATTTATGTAGCAATTTGAGTAATAAATTATTATAATAAAAGGAAATAATAAGCCACGAACTTTGCGCCGAATATTTTGACGAACTTCCCTCGTAGATTTCCTTATTCCATTTCGTTTAATTCAAGTTGTTCCACAATGTCCTCATTAGCAATCAGGGAATGTTTCGCGGCCATTGTTCGCTCAAGTTCGGCCGTCACCGGCAGAACTTCAGAATTTAAAATTATTTTAAATGTGCTTTCGGACGCCGTCAGGTGCTCCGCTCCAAGCGGCGGCACTCGCGAACACGCCGGTACAAGAAAACGAACATCTACGTGAAAATTCAATTTTAAACGTAAATACACCGACCTTATTGTAATATTTTTCGCAAACGTATATTATTGAAATTTGATAGCTTTCAGCATATATTTCACGACTGTAGTATGCCGATTGGCAAAATTATTACAATATTATAATTTTATTAAAATCTTCCGTCACTCCGACGAAATTGTGGTAATCGAAAATCAAAGCTATAATTTGTGAACAGGTAAATTTGGGCGGGTTTAAGTTAAGCGGGTTAAGTTTTAATAACAACGTGGGTACAATAGATAAATCGAAACAATTATTGTATTTATGTTTATGATTCACAATGAAAACGATATAATTGAGAATCGAATTCATTTAGTAATAACAAATAGGTGCTATCACGGTTAACTTTTAAAAAATGATTCAGCTTTTAGAACAGTAAAGTCGAACAATTGTTTCGTAAAAACCCCGTTGTGATTAGATTTCTTTATTCAGTCGTAGAGACTTCTTGATTACTTCGCAAAACAAAGAAAAGGGTCTTAAACTGCAATGATCCGCTTAAAATATCTTGTTACTCTAATCGGTTTAACCCTCGCGCTGAGCATGGGGAGCGACCCGGCCCCGGGTAAACCGATTTACGTATCACCTGAATCTAATATCTTACCTTTACGTATGAGAAATTCCTAGTTGAAATTATGTGCATTTAAAGAAGAAAACAATTTATTTTTTCCACTCTATAAGATTAGTGTTTAACCACAACTATACCTGATGTTAAATAACAGTGTAACTAAGATACTAGGTCTACTGAAACCAATGGTATTATAACTAAAGATTACCTACATGATATTTTAAAAAAAACAAATGACACGAACGCACACATACGTAAAGTAATATTGTAACGCAGCACTGTCTTAGATAAAATGCGGAAGTAAGATAGCGTATTCTCAATATCGGTAGTGAAAAAGAAACAGTTATATGCTGTTTATTATTATGCAAAAATAAGCTAACTAACCAAGTTTTAACAAGGCGCTGTCAAAGCGCTTATGACGTATCTATATAGTTATAATATCATTGACTGAAACACATCTACGGCCGCTTGGCGATAAATAAACAATTAAAACGACGTATTCGATGTTTAACAAACGACATATTCTAGGTTTATTTAATACTTTGTGAAAGGTTATTAGGAAATGAAGAACAGTTTCTGAAATGATCGACTCGCGGGGATCCTCCCGAAAGTTAATAAATGTCTATTTTTTTCTATTTTGGTGGTGATAACACACAGAACTCAATTTATAAAATTGTGATGTATCGTGGTTTGTAAGTACACTAAACGAGAACGAAATTACAGTGCACGCAGGTCGAAGCCTGAAGAATATTAACGTACGTTAAACTGCGAGACACAGCTTGTAATTTATATTTAGTCAATATTATTCGACACTTGAATCCTTTCATGAAAAATATATAAATATTGTATGTAACTTAACATGATATATTATATGTATATAGTAGAAATCTTGTTTTGGATATGTGGTAGAAAATTAAAACATGTTTACTCATGTTTCAAAATCTAAAATCAAAATATCCTTTATTCAATTTAGACCCTGAGAAGGTGCTTATGAACATCAAAGCTACCACCGGTTCGGAAAACAACCCAGTCATCGAGAAGAACCGGCAAAAACTCGATCTGGTGTATCTCTTCATGTTATATATTTTTACAAAACATAAATAGTTTCATTTGTTATTAGTGGATGCACAGAGAGGGGCGTTATTTCCAAACATCACAATCGTTCACATATTGATCCACCCTATAATAACCTTTAGATATTAAAACCCGCTTGACATGGTTCTTGACCTCACTATCCGGCAAATCGGTAATATGTTTTGGGACTTTGTTATAAAACCTAACACTATTTACCAAAAAAATTTAAATCGTTTACCTAATAAAAGTGTAATATCAATATCAAGGAATTAATGTAACAACTACTAGATATCTTAAATGTTTTACACTAAAATTAATCAAATGTTATGGCTGTGACAATTATTATAAGTGCACTTCTCGACTATAAATGAAATAGTGCCAGTGTTAACTCAATTAATTTCAGATCTCGAACATCATCTTGTGTACATCTCAGTTGCAGTGATTCGATAAAGGTTGTTTTATTAATCAGCGTCTGCGGTGCTGGCAGACACGGTGTCAGACGAGCTGCGCCCAAGCTTACGTAAGGCAGCCTCCCGTAGTACGCGGCCCGTACACCCTCCCTCCCCCCGTCCCCCACGGTACTTCCCTTCACCCCGAGCCCGCGTTAGATCAATACCGGAGCCGGCGCCTTTGACATGTGCCCCTCCGCCGCCCCTACCCGCTCCGCAAATATTTACGCTGTGGAAACAGATCATAACTAGTTTCATTTGCCTGTTTGTATAGTCCCTTTCGCGGTCGATCGGAAAAAAAGAAATTTAATTGGAAATGATCTGATTTATGTCTCAATTAATTTGTATGACTTTTTTGTTAATTGTTTTTGGGCAATATACTGTTAATTAATTTAGGATGGAGTATTTCGATTACTCTTTTAGTACCTGTTCTCAACCGTTGTATCGAAATAGCTTTTTAATGTCTCTTACGTAATGAATGTGCTTTTAAAATGGCATCATACTACTTTTTGATTACTTGGAAATACTTAAATTATGCCACAGTTATGAGACTGCAATAAAAAACTCTTTATTTATTCTTCATTTCGTAATACACTCAGGTATTTGAGGGTTTAACATGATCTTTGAGGAATATAGAAGAAATGGCATCCAAAGACTAGAAACTGAATTGATTAAAATCTGGAAATTCGTTGAACAATAATTTATCTAGTTAAAACGAGATACCTTAATGAAACGTTCTTATCTTGTAATGAAGAAAACACTGGAAAAAGTATCTAAAAAAACGAACCAATGTGATCGTAAATTCATGAAGGAAATTCTAGTATCGTGCTACCGAGGAAGTAAAATGCAGCTGTGGCTTTCACTAGAACCGGGTTCGCTTTATGAATAACGATATTATCTGGCAACATAACTAAGAAACTATCAGTGTACACCGGAGATGCATCGTTCTGCAATATTTCGGTTACCAGTATTTATTCTTTTTTTTGTATTTTTTTGGCAAACATACTTCTAGATTGATACTGGCATTGTCAAGGAGATAACGTCACAAGTTAGTTGTGATAATTCCAATGTTCTAACAAAACGGTGGCTCCCTTGTTAGAACCTTTAATGGAGTTTTTGTGGCATCTGAGAATACATGCTCCGTGATATTATTTCCTATCCATTTGACTTGTGCATAATACCCGAATTATATTACGTAACACACCACCAATATTACAAAATATAGTGCCAAATAACACAAGATTATGAATAAAATATAAAATTTACTATACCGCAGATTTTCAAAAATTAAAAATAAATATGTACTAAGTAGAGGAACCCTATTACCAGACCAGGCTTAAAGGTTTAGGAATGGATAGAAGCGTAAGATAAAAAAAATAATCGAAGGACACATTCATTTTTTTAAACTTGATTTAAATTCAAAAATATTTTCGAAATGTCTTTGATTTATTTTTTCTGTAAAGGCCGTGATAAAATAAAAAAACTAATAACAAAACACCGAATTGTGACCATTTTTAGAAATGTCCAAAAAACTAAAAAAAAAAATCTGTTCAACGAGTAACAAAAAACTGTAAAAATTTACTAGGATTTACTACTATTTTGAGGAGTAATAAGACTTATCACAAAATTGAGTTAATAAAAAAAAATAAACCGTCTAATTTGGCGTGAAATGACTCATATAGAAGATAAGATTTAAGATGAATTAATATGCTGTGCGGAAATCCTAATACTATTGGATGCTACCGACTTAGGTCTTTAGATATTTAGACAAGCCTGCAAATTAAAACGATCGTTCGAGATCCAATTGAGCTGTTCGAGAGGTTACAAAGCAATGATGGGCTAAAACCCTATTAATGCTAGACTGCACTATGTATACATCATGCAGGGAAATATAACAGAATTAGCTGACGTTTATATATAATTTGCTATTTATATTTCTAACTAGAAATAGATAACGATAAGATAAAAGTCGATAGTCTGGGCAAATTAGGACCCAGAAAATGATATCCTATTAAAATAAAGACTATAATTGGCCAATAATGATTATGCAATAATTATAACTTTGTTAAGTATTGACTAGGTAAGACTGATTGTTATTCGAAGTAGTCCGATGAAGCTGTAAAGACCTTGCCAGGTCAATAGCGTAGTCAGTTCGAAAAAAATAGAGATTGTTATTCATCTCAGAGTCAAACTTGTTGATACTTTTCATTGCACTTAGAATAAACACTAATACTGTAATAAACATGATGTAACTGCTCCTTTGAGTGGAATCTATGTCTTTGACGAAGACGTAATCATAGACTACGCTGATTGCTACGGCGCTACGAAAGCTACATCGCTACGGAAATGTATTAGGTATATTTATATTACAGTTTAAAATACATTAATAATTTATTGCAATTAAAGCGTTACTGTACTAATAGCTCTTTATATATACATAAAATGAATAGACGAGTATAATTATTACATTAAATTATAATTCTATACTTTAGAAGTGTTACATTACTTTTTATACTGATATAAATTATAATAATGATGATGAATAAATGATCTACGGAAATATAAACCTAATATTTTTTTTTACTTGACAAAATCTTAAATTGCAGGGGTAGTAGAGAAGGCCTCTGCCTTTAATTTCCCTTTACGCATTAGTAATCATTTGCTTCCTTTGTACCTTTTTTTTATAGCACGACAAACTGACGGATCGTTTTTAGTGATAAGCACAGTGAAATACAAAAGTAATGGCTACCAATAAGAGATCTAGAAACCATCGTCAGTTGATCCTTTTATAATGACATACAAGTATATTTGCAGCTGGATGTACAAGTGTAAACTAAAAGTTCAGTTGATCGCTATTTATTTGATGGTAACGATCTAGATAAATAAAAACATCCTACCATCACGTTTAAATACTAGATATACACGAACAGTTCCCGGAATCCTATAAGTCTAACAACCATTGCCATAGCATATCCCCCAAGTTATACCCTACCATATTTATTAAAGGAATCGATAATGGCTTAGTTGATAGAGTTTTTTTTCTATTATAGATGGCAAACGAACAGGCGTGTCACCTGATGGTACATGATCACCGTCGTCCATAGACACTAGCAACTCCAGTAGAGTCGCAAGTGCATTGCCGGCTTTTTAAAGGGGGAGGTGAGCCCCTGCGCTCTCACTGACCGAACGAAACACAACAATGCACTGTTACTTCACGTCGGTTTTCTATGAGGGTAATGTAATGATTCAGCGTGGCTCTACCACCTACAAGCGTGTTCGGACACCGTGTCGATGGATGTAGGTTCGAATCCTAGCAACTGAGTTAGAGCCTTCCATGGAGAAATTGTGATGAAACCACAGCATGGTGGTATTGCTTTTTCTAAGTACGCCGCCCTTAGTGTACGTCCAGAGTGGACGCTATAATCGAGCATCGAGCGTAGCGTCGCGTCCAGCGTTCGTTTCAAACGTATGCATTAATACGTGAGTGTCCTGAGTGGCGCGCGAGCGTCGCTCTTGGACGCTGGACGCCCCGCTGGACGCACCGCCGAATGCAGATGCACTCAGGCCGTACACTGTGTACGTCCAGAGTGAACGCTATAATCGAGCGTCGAGCGTAGCGTCGCGTACGGCGTTCGTTTCAAACGTATGCATTAATACGTGAGTGTCCTGAGGGGCGTGCGAGCGTCGCTCTTGGACGCTGGACGCCCCGCTGCACGCATCGCTGAACGCAGATTCACTCAGGCCGTACACTTAAAGTTGAAGATCTGTCACCAAGTATCTGTTGATGTGTGCAGACAGCTGACCTTAAGAGCCAAACTTCTCTAGGTTTAGCGTGTTTATTATCTTAGGACATATAATTATTTAGGATCAACTTGAAACTTGAAAATGAAAACTTGATCAACAAATTGAAGTCAAACGCTAAAACGTACAAACCATAAAAAACACCATAACTAACACATACTTTTAGTAGGTAAAAGATAATATTTTAAGGACTTATAAAGCGCAATGTACATGTTATTAATTCGTTACCAACATGGCAAGTTAAACGTAAATCATACGTAACTCGTGTGCTCAGAATAAAATGTTGTATTTTGTAGTAACGTAGACAAGAGGCGTGGGATAACTTCGCACGTACAATCACACCCACGCTACGCAATACCCACGTGCGCTCAAATAATATTGTTCTATAAATATAGGGTAATAAAACGCGGCCACAACTGTTGCAAGAGCTCTAAGGTTAATGACTGATTGTGTCACAGTTAAAATAATTTAATAACTAGGTTAAACTTATGTGCATTATTCCCTTTTTAAGCTCGATTAAAAAAATGACGCTGACCAGTATACGTGGGTTATTCTAAAGACACCATCTATATTTTTAGATCTCTAGCTTAAGCTTGCGGCTTCGTTTGCGTTACTATAGATATTTCCCGATTACTCAGTCTTATACCGCGACACAAGGCATGATCATCAATACATTTCTACAATTTAAGTGTTCGATATGATCGCAACACCAATACCACCATACATACTGGAAATACCATAACATCCGACTTCGATGCATCGCCCTTCAGAATTAGCTAATTTAGTGATCATCGTACTATCGAAAATTTACCTGGGCGATGCATCGAAGTCGGATGTTATGGTATTTCCAGTATGTATGGTGGTATTGGTGTTGCGATCATATCGAACACTTAAATTGTAGAAATGTATTGATGATCATGCCTTGTGTCGCGGTATAAGACTGAGTAATTTCCAGATAACTTAAAGGTAACAACATTGTTAAGGAGTTTAATATCCATTGTATTAGAATATTACGTTGTAGAACGTTTATATTAACTTATTTAGTACATAGTGTGTACTGAAAATTTCTGGAACTGATTACTTCTATTAAAAGAACATGTTTACAAACTAATAATTAAATTTGAAAATAGAAACTCCAATGAGTTTAAAATGTAGTTTGTATCATCTATTTGTCAATTGTTTTTACATTTTGGCGCCATTTTTTGGTTATCAATCCACTCTCTAGATGGCACTGTTATATAATTTTTTTGGCAAGTTTGATAACAAAAAATGGTGGATGACAATTAATTTTGACATTTCAAACTGACAATTTTCAACTATTTGTTTTCATTCTCTTTGTTTACGTATTTGTTACGAGAGTGTGCTACCTTAAA
>MU161928.1:13391-24395 GCA_015888305.1 Antheraea pernyi
CTTGGATTTAGATATGCCTTACGATGAATATATTCATTACAAATAAAAATGATCAAAAATTTGTATACGATGCTATGTATGCATACATACATAGCTATAAATGTACATTTATAACCAACAATGTTAGTTCGAAACTCATACTATAGAGGCGCTGATTGGAAAGAACGAGTGCGACCTATATTTATATGACGTAATCTGTGGTTACTATCACTTTACAGGATCGTTGTACAGTAAGTAGCAATTGGTACACAACTATTTGTTTGCCGGAGATTATTGAGGAACTCCGTAAGAGTAACCAAAAACGTCGTATCATCTTGTACCACGAAAATGTCAGCTCTTACACGGCCAAACACACAAACAAATTTTTGAAAGGGAAAAACGTAGATGTTATGGGTCATTTTGCATGCAGTCGCGACCTGGCATCTTGCGACGTCTTCCTGGTTTTAAAAATCAAGAATGATTTACACGGTCAACGATTCTCTACACCAGAATATATTATTGAAGAGTATAAAAAGTATTTTCCGAGGTCACCATAAATGTTTTCAAAATTAGTGAATTCGTATAAAAATGTACATTGAAACTGAGGGAGAATAAACAATAAATTAATTTTTGAACAATTATAATTTTTTTATTCAATTCGGAATCTTTTAGTGCCGATCGTAGAAATTTTGTTTTATTAACTAGCTATGCCTGCGACTTCGCACGCTTACTTGTGTAAATATTATAATTTGGGATATAAACAAATAACATGTTTGCTTTACTAATATAGAATACGAGTCACGTGGCCAAAAAGTAACTGAAGCTAAGGCCCATGCCAGCAACTTAAAAAACCCCCGTGT
This sequence comes from Antheraea pernyi, assembly GCA_015888305.1. Classification (NCBI taxonomy): domain Eukaryota; kingdom Metazoa; phylum Arthropoda; class Insecta; order Lepidoptera; family Saturniidae; genus Antheraea; species Antheraea pernyi. Next base: position 14,231 of record MU161928.1, read on the forward strand.
AAGTTTAGTAGTTTTGGAGGTTAGCGTTTTCAAAGAAGCAGATAATGTTTTTAAATATAGTCTTTCGATCTTTTGTTCGCTTTAATGTAAACTTGACCTATTGTTCATGTTTTGTAGGTGAAAGCTCTCCCCTTTCAAGCAGTAACTACTCAGCCTATCATTATGAAATGTTGCATATACTTTGTTAGAAAAAAAAACAAAAAAAACCATTCATCAAGAAAAAAATTATAATTCTTGATGGAAAGCTCACATGTCTATTAACGCAAGCGAAGCCGCGAGCAAAAGCCAGGGGAGTAACTGTAAATAATAAATAGTGTTTTACTTTTGCAGCTATATTTTAATATTCACCGAATTTAATGTGCAGTGATTACCATCCTATTAAGATAACGCCAGCATCTGGCAGTTAATCATTCGTGCCACGACCGACAGACGTCCGACGCGTCGAGATGAATCTAACCGAGCGTTTGTACCGAAATAAAGGCCTAAGAAGAAACAGGAGGAGAACTTGAATAAAATATACGGTTTCAGATTTGTTATCATGCTATAATCATATGTTAATTATCTATATTAAAATGTCTTCAGTAAAAAACATTTTTGAAGTGTAGTAGTCCGGTGAAGCTGCTAAGACCTTGCTAGGTCAATAGCGTAGTCAGTTCAAGAAAAGAAAAAACATTATTGAAGTTAAAACTACTTCAGCCGCCTTGAGTGGTTTTAGGTAGGAAAAAAATCATGAGTTCGCGTCACCGATGACCTCGACATGCTCGTGATATATTGCGTTTGCGTCAGAATAGCGACGCTTAGTCTGGGGCCCTGTGTAATATTTATATATATATTCAATATCAATATTAATATTTTCTATTGAGCTCGTGTAGCCCACCATATGTTAGATTAATCAGACTAAAAACCAAACTAATGTTAATAATTTTAATTTACAAACTATGAAATTTAAATAATTCTAACTATAGTTTATTTAAAAATTCAAAAACGAACAGACTCATTTTATTGTTTTGAGGTTTCATACCTGTCGGCAGTGTTTATGACTGCCTCGATCACTTTTAAATTTCTTACCTGTGTTTTGTACGTCCGAATATAACTCAAATACTTTCAATCGATTTTGTATACATTCTGTACACGAGTAAAATATGGTATACCAAAATTGATACCATATTACTATTTATTATCAGTAATGGTTTCAGAAATAAAAAAATGAAGTAATATTTCAATAAAAGAATATAACGAGTCGAAAATAATTACAGTATAATTATGTTATTAATTCCAAAACCGCTATTACACATAAGATACAATTAACATCGTTTATTTATTGCCAGTAGGTAATTTAAATCGTATTTTGTATGTAATAGGTATTTGGAATTAATTACATTTGATTTGTTAAAGTTCTTTTCATTTTAGCATACTTTTAATGAAATTGTTAATAAAACAAAGCTAGTATTTGTCTGCTGACTAAGCCGTCACAGATTTTACGTATCTTAGCTGCAATCAATGTTTTCATTCATATGTTTTATTTGTGGTATAGACTTATATATATACAACTTTCGATTTAGCCCCTCGGCTATTTTTTTAAGATCCAGATCTCAAAATGGCGGACCATGTTTTAAAATTTTAAGCAATTTTTTTTTATATCGTAGGTTGCAATCAAACAGGTGCGTCACCTGATGTTAAGTGATCACCGCCGCCGATAGACACTAGCAACACCAGAGGAGGTGGATTTGTCGGTTGACAAGTAAATCATAAAGTCTACATTCTTTTGTATGGAGTTTAAACTATTATGATTTTCGTCAGTCCAGTGGTTAAACTGATACGATTGTAGGGAAGGTTGCGTGTTCAGATCACGTCGGGGTCACCACTGTAGGGTTCTCTACTGGGATATGAAATGATAGGCACGAGAGCTGCGAGCCAACTAACTGTTTATTACAATATAACTTTCTTATATCTAACAACTTGTGAATATATGTGTGCGTGTTCCCACACGATAAAGATTGACTTGATTAAATATGTAACTAAGTTATTCGCAGAAGCGAAGCGTTAGCAGAAACGACGAATATGTATGCAAAATAAAGAATATGCGTATGCAACATTACATGATATACGATCAAGTATTCATAATCATAACAAGAAGGTTCTAATTAATTACCATTGTCCCGACAGCTTTGCAGATTATTTGAAGAATACTAACAAAGGTTTACCAATTACGATATTCTTTTACCCGGCGGAGCAGAACGAGGGTTTTTCGAGTGTCTGTCTTTAGAACGTTCTGTAGCTTAAATAGCTTAATAGATTTTACCGTGTGCGGTGTATTCAAATCGTTTGAGTGACATAAGTTATGTAATATTTACGTATAACATCTGTGAATCAAAAAGAGAGGGAGTGTACTATAGCTTTTTTGGTTTCCTATATTAATCATTCCATTACATTTACAGAAGTCTTGATTAAAATACTTATTTTACAGATGTAAAAAGGACATTTCAACGTACCTATAACAAACGGTGTTAGGAAAAGCCTGGTTTATTGTTTCTAATAGGTCTCTCGACGTATTTAATTCCCGTTAGCTTCGTTTAATCATTGTGACTTACACACTAACTTGATTGTTATACGTTAACAAGTCCTAAAACAATATCTCTCGTTCCCTCCTGATGAAATAACGGCAGTGAACGATCAGTACCAGCCTGTCTCTCTAAACAGAGCGTGTTCACGCCCACGCCCGCGTAACCACAGATCACGCCGCCGTGGTCTGGGGGTAAATTTCGCTCCCGCACACCAGACTAGGCCCCCCTCGGCTGCAGCTCAAGCCTTGGTCCGTTCCCTCGGCGTGGAGTCCTTGAGTGCGCTCCTCGCGCGATACGGTGACACAAAATCTTACATCACTGCGACAACATTACACGTGTCACCTCCACACACGTGCACGCATGCACGCTTACACATGCAATTGGAAGGGTTTTATTTTTTTTCCCTTATCGAACTGAAATAGCTTAGAGTAATATCCGATACGAAATATATATAAGGGTTGTTGAGGTATGTATGCTTGGTACACATATATGTTTCGGCAACTCATATATGTATGAATAGTTAGTTTAGCTTAGCTCATATAGGTCGCGAATTGCATGTATCAGGCAACAGCCAAAGCTAAGGTGTGCCGTGCACCCTTGAGCTAGTTGTCAAAATAAAATCGGCTGAGTGCCTTAAGCGCTCGCCTTGGTAGTCCGGTGAAGCTGTTAAGACCTTGCTTAGTCAATAGCGTAGTCAGTTCGAAAAAAAAAACTAAGACATTGAAAATTGGCTTTTTAATAATATTATTTATTAATAATAATTATTTTTATTCATAACTATTGACGTCTCTTTGATTCGTTTACATATAAACAAACGAAAAGAGAATATGGAAAGAATAAAACTGAATGTTTCCTGTAATTGCCTATCAATAAGCTATTTACTGATGCGAATTGTATCTCCAGTGGTAAGCTGTTAACAACATGCCAAGATAAGTGTCAAAGTACATTTATTATATTGCAAGGATGGCATTATGTAATATATTTTTGAAATACTTTGTATTTTAAAGTAGTCTTTCGTAAAAACTTATCACGTTTGGTACTTGAAAAATATATATTTTGGAATGTTTTTTTATTGTGTATGTCTGTTGTTATGTATTTTTAAGTTCCTTGAAGTCTCCAATGTTGATATATTAGCGTTAGGAGGAGGATATTAAATTAAGAATTTCTTTAAATATAAATATGAATACAATTTCGTGCTTGGCGTTAATTTATTACGGTACTTAATATTATAAACAAAACTACTGAATTACAATGCAATATTGGTTTACAAATACTCATAATTATAATAAAGCTTAGTTTTACAATTAAACTATTGTTTAGTAGTAAGAACAGATAATTTTTGACACGAATGTATCTACAATATATACGTGCTTTATAGGTTTACTTAAAGGAAAATAACCTCACACAGAAGGATGCCGAAGATCGGGCAAAGTGGAGGAGGTTTAGTAAGAAAGCGGACCCTGATACCAGGCCGGGAAAACGCTAGGAAGAAGGAGATAGGTTTACCGGATTTTCTGAAAAAACCATATGTAATTTTTATACATACAATTTTTCTTTATGTTGGAAGATAGTTCAAGTTTACAATTAGATGCACTTGGTGGCGCTACAATCTGCTGATAACATCTACCGGACCCACTAGCATTTAATAAAATTTACTGGATAACAGACGGCATAAATCGTATTATATAGCCGTTTTGTAATAAACACCTGTACTTTATTACGGAGATATGGAGAGGCTATAATAATATGTCGTGGGTTAAAGGTCATGCAAGCCATATTTACACATACTGGTAAATTAAGATAGCATTAAAATTTGGATTGTGTACGTCATGGATTACGTCATGGATCTGTGCTTCCCAAACTTTTTTTGTTCCCGTACCCCTTAATATAACTTTTCATTTATGAGTACCACATGCCCTGACATATCCATGCCTACTTTTAAAAATGTGTCTCGTTTCTCTTAAGGTCTATTATCAATCTTAACTTTAAAATACACCTAGTACTGTCTCCAGAGAGTTGTGATCCATAGGAGTTACTGTCGGAGTCCCTTTATGTACATTAAACATTTTTTAAGTCATTTTATTATTTACTAGCTGTTACCCGCGGCTCCGCACGCGCTTTTTAAAAAATGTATTAAAGAAATGGAAAATTGTGAGTGGGTGTGTACATTACAGAAAAGTTTTCTCAAAAACATTTGTAACTACGACACTCACGCCAACTGTAACATGTGACGTGTACCTTAGATATATGAATACAAATAGTATATCGAGTGGGATGGGATTTATCATCAGCAACATAACTGGAACTTCAACCTACTATATACCAAACTCAGTACTCACTAACACTATATAAGAAAGTAATGAAAATTATAAGCTATACATTATCAAACAATATATCTTAAATCTTTTATTTTATAGATAGATATAATATGCCCGTATTGTCGATATACTTAAGTTATTCTTATACGTTGCTATAATAACTGAGTTATGTAGAAGCAAACGTGGTAAATAAGACAATATGGCCGCCAAATTGACCAAAAGATGATATAATTCATATTACATACAAATATATGACTTTCAATTATGTATATTTATTCTTGGAGTCAGTAAGGCACACGTCTCACGTCATCAATTTCACATGGACTAATACATACGTAGCAGTCAATCACTACATAGTGTACCAATTCAAATAAAAAGAGAATCATTAAAATCGGTTCATAATTAACTAAAATATCGATTAACATGCATGAAAAAAATACATACAACCGAACATAGTAACCTCCTCCTTTTTCGAAGTCGGTTAAAAAAGTCCTCTGTCAGCTTATCTGTTCGCGATAAAGTCAAAAACTACCATTTTCATGCTGTTTTCACCAGTAGATAGAATGATAATTCATGGGGAAGGTTTAGGTATAATTTGTCAAAGATTTCATTTTATTATCCGGACGCGACAACGTCTTCCGAGCCCGCTAGTTATCTGCCCGTAAAAGCCCCGTGAAAGTCGGTCCAATCAATTAGGAGATAGTAGGATATTGCGGACAAAGTCTTGAGAAACAAAATAAAATAGTTACTTCTTATAAGGTGAGTTATCTTCCAGTGAAAGTCCCGTGAAAATCAGTTCAAGCATTACGGATATTCCACTGCGGCCGAAGGCGAATAAAAAACCTAAATTACTTTTTATAAGGTCTGTTATCTACCAGTAAATACCCCGTGAAAATAGGTCCAACCATTTTGGAAATAGCCATGCGGACGAAACCGCGGACAAATAAAATAGAATATGTCAACCGATATAATTTCGGCTATCTGGCAGTAAAAAGTAAAATTCCCGTAAATATAGGTCCAGCCGTTTTGGAGATTACCCGCAACAAACAAACAAACAGAGAAATATACTAATATAAAAATATAGACAAAGTATAAAGAAATTTTTTTTGTTCATTTGTAGCCTTAGCCATTCATCAAAAAGTTGTTATTTTAATTGTACATACATAAACTTTATTTTTATAATACGTAATAGAGAACAAATAAAAAATTAGAAATAAAAGTAGTATAAACTTTTTCCATAGGAAAACAAAATAAACTTCGAAAATGTTTGCGATAGAAACTTACCACGTTACCATGGCAACGTATATAATAATAACGTAATCGCTCAAAAGCAAAAAAAGTGCCCGATTTTGAAACATTCTTCATTGGTGCTCTGCTTCTATTGATCTTAGCGTGATGATATATAGCCTATAGCCTTCCTCGATAAATGAACTATCTAAAACCGAAAGACTTTCTCAAATCAGACTGGTAGTTCCTGAAATCATAGCGTTCAACCAAACAAACAAACAAACAAACAAACAAACAAACAAACAAACAAACAAACAAACAAACAAACAAACAAACAAACAAACAAACAAACAAACAAACAAACAAACAAACAAACAAACAAACAAACAAACAAACAAACAAACAAACAAACAAACAAACAAACAAACAAACAAACAAACAAACAAACAAACAAACAAACAAACAAACAAACAAACAAACAAACAAACAAACAAACAAACAAACAAACAAACAAACAAACAAACAAACAAACAAACAAACAAACAAACAAACAAACAAACAAACAAACAAACAAACAAACAAACAAACAAACAAACAAACAAACAAACAAACAAACAAACAAACAAACAAACAAACAAACAAACAAACAAACAAACAAACAAACAAACAAACAAACAAACAAACAAACAAACAAACAAACAAACAAACAAACAAACAAACAAACAAACAAACAAACAAACAAACAAACAAACAAACAAACAAACAAACAAACAAACAAACAAACAAACAAACAAACAAACAAACAAACAAACAAACAAACAAACAAACAAACAAACAAACAAACAAACAAACAAACAAACAAACAAACAAACAAACAAACAAACAAACAAACAAACAAACAAACAAACAAACAAACAAACAAACAAACAAACAAACAAACAAACAAACAAACAAACAAACAAACAAACAAACAAACAAACAAACAAACAAACAAACAAACAAACAAACAAACAAACAAACAAACAAACAAACAAACAAACAAACAAACAAACAAACAAACAAACAAACAAACAAACAAACAAACAAACAAACAAACAAACAAACAAACAAACAAACAAACAAACAAACAAACAAACAAACAAACAAACAAACAAACAAACAAACAAACAAACAAACAAACAAACAAACAAACAAACAAACAAACAAACAAACAAACAAACAAACAAACAAACAAACAAACAAACAAACAAACAAACAAACAAACAAACAAACAAACAAACAAACAAACAAACAAACAAACAAACAAACAAACAAACAAACAAACAAACAAACAAACAAACAAACAAACAAACAAACAAACAAACAAACAAACAAACAAACAAACAAACAAACAAACAAACAAACAAACAAACAAACAAACAAACAAACAAACAAACAAACAAACAAACAAACAAACAAACAAACAAACAAACAAACAAACAAACAAACAAACAAACAAACAAACAAACAAACAAACAAACAAACAAACAAACAAACAAACAAACAAACAAACAAACAAACAAACAAACAAACAAACAAACAAACAAACAAACAAACAAACAAACAAACAAACAAACAAACAAACAAACAAACAAACAAAAAAAAAAAAAAAAAAAAAAAAAAAAAAAAAAAAAAAAAAAAAAAAAAAAAAAAAAAAAAAAAAAAAAAAAAAAAAAAAAAAAAAAAAAAAAAAAAAAAAAAAAAAAAAAAAAAAAAAAAAAAAAAAAAAAAAAAAAAAAAAAAAAAAAAAAAAAAAAAAAAAAAAAAAAAAAAAAAAAAAAAAAAAAAAAAAAAAAAAAAAAAAAAAAAAAAAAAAAAAAAAAAAAAAAAAAAAAAAAAAAAAAAAAAAAAAAAAGAAAAAACCAAACAAACAAACAAACAAACAAACAGACAATATAATAATATAAAAATATAGACAAAGTATAAAGAAATTTTTTTTTGGTCATTTGTAGCCATATCCATTCATCAAAAAGATGTTATTTTAATTGTACATACACAAACTTTATTTTTATAATACGTAATATAGAACAAATAAAAAATTGGAAATAAAAGTAGTATAAAATTTTGAATACGAAAACAAAATAAACTTTGAAAATGTTAGCGTTGAATAACTTCAGAATTGGCAGTATGGATTAATTCCTTCGCCTGTCCTATTGGACGAATATTATTACTACTACTTACTACGTTACCATGGCAACGTATATAATAATAACGTAATCGCTCAAAAGCAAAAAAAGTGCCCGATTTTGAAACATTCTTCATTGATGCTCTGCTTCTATTGATCTTAGCGTGATGATATATAGCCTATAGCCTTCCTCGATAAATGAACTATCTAAAACCGAAAGACTTTCTCAAATCAGACTGGTAGTTCCTGAGATCATAGCGTTCAACCAAACAAACAAACAAACAAACAAACAAACAAACAAACAAACAAACAAACAAACAAACAAACAAACAAACAAACAAACAAACAAACAAACAAACAAACAAACAAACAAACAAACAAACAAACAAACAAACAAACAAACAAACAAACAAACAAACAAACAAACAAACAAACAAACAAACAAACAAACAAACAAACAAACAAACAAACAAACAAACAAACAAACAAACAAACAAACAAACAAACAAACAAACAAACAAACAAACAAACAAACAAACAAACAAACAAACAAACAAACAAACAAACAAACAAACAAACAAACAAACAAACAAACAAACAAACAAACAAACAAACAAACAAACAAACAAACAAACAAACAAACAAACAAACAAACAAACAAACAAACAAACAAACAAACAAACAAACAAACAAACAAACAAACAAACAAACAAACAAACAAACAAACAAACAAACAAACAAACAAACAAACAAACAAACAAACAAACAAACAAACAAACAAACAAACAAACAAACAAACAAACAAACAAACAAACAAACAAACAAACAAACAAACAAACAAACAAACAAACAAACAAACAAACAAACAAACAAACAAACAAACAAACAAACAAACAAACAAACAAACAAACAAACAAACAAACAAACAAACAAACAAACAAACAAACAAACAAACAAACAAACAAACAAACAAACAAACAAACAAACAAACAAACAAACAAACAAACAAACAAACAAACAAACAAACAAACAAACAAACAAACAAACAAACAAACAAACAAACAAACAAACAAACAAACAAACAAACAAACAAACAAACAAACAAACAAACAAACAAACAAACAAACAAACAAACAAACAAACAAACAAACAAACAAACAAACAAACAAACAAACAAACAAACAAACAAACAAACAAACAAACAAACAAACAAACAAACAAACAAACAAACAAACAAACAAACAAACAAACAAACAAACAAACAAACAAACAAACAAACAAACAAACAAACAAACAAACAAACAAACAAACAAACAAACAAACAAACAAACAAACAAACAAACAAACAAACAAACAAACAAACAAACAAACAAACAAACAAACAAACAAACAAACAAACAAACAAACAAACAAACAAACAAACAAACAAACAAACAAACAAACAAACAAACAAACAAACAAACAAACAAACAAACAAACAAACAAACAAACAAACAAACAAACAAACAAACAAACAAACAAACAAACAAACAAACAAACAAACAAACAAACAAACAAACAAACAAACAAACAAACAAACAAACAAACAAACAAACAAACAAACAAACAAACAAACAAACAAACAAACAAACAAACAAAAAAAAAAAAAAAAAAAAAAAAAAAAAAAAAAAAAAAAAAAAAAAAAAAAAAAAAAAAAAAAAAAAAAAAAAAAAAAAAAAAAAAAAAAAAAAAAAAAAAAAAAAAAAAAAAAAAAAAAAAAAAAAAAAAAAAAAAAAAAAAAAAAAAAAAAAAAAAAAAAAAAAAAAAAAAAAAAAAAAAAAAAAAAAAAAAAAAAAAAAAAAAAAAAAAAAAAAAAAAAAAAAAAAAAAAAAAAAAAAAAAAAAAAAAAAAAA
>MU161929.1:16240-32526 GCA_015888305.1 Antheraea pernyi
ACTGTTTGGTGGTCTAGCGCCGGTGTGATTCATCACAGCTTCTTACCAAACGGGGTGAGCATTACTGCAGATGTGTAGTGTGAAGAACTGAACACAATGATGGAGAAGCTGGCACATCTCCAACCAGCATTGGTCAATCGCTCGTCTCCGCTGCTCCTGCACGACAACGCGCGACCTCATACTGCACAGCAGATGGTCTCCAAGTTGCGAGAACTGTGGTTGGAAGTTCTCCGTCATCCGCCCTACTCACCAGACCTTGCGCCTACAGACTACTACTTTTTCCAGAATTTGGATAACTCTTTGGCGGGAAAAAAAAATCAGTACAAAATGCCTTTTAAGAATTTGTTGCTGCTGAATTTGTCCAGCTGAATTCTTTAAGAAGGGCATCAATAAACTGCCACTGCGTTGGCAAAGATGCATTGATTGCATGGGCGATTACTTCGATCAATACAAATAAAAATACATGAAAAAAATTCGTTTAAAATTTTAATACAAAACGGCAATTTCATAGGTAAAGACCTAATATAAAGACTAGCGGGCGGGGCAGACAATGTCCTGCCTTAATAATAAAAAAAAATCCTAAAAGTCAACCGCAGCGCCATATACCTGGTCCAATTGACCATTGACCACCAGAAAATTATACATAAAGATATTGATGATTGTAATACAGTCAAATAATATATGAAACAAAAGACCCAAAGAAAGAAGACCCAAAAGAGATATGCCGCTATATGGTCTAACCAAAACATGATGATTTCTTTAATTCACATATCATTTAAACTGTTAATTCAGTAAACATACATTGAATCACATGTATTATTAATAAAACATACATTATTACATTAAATCATTCCATGATTCTCTACAATACCGACAAAGTACATGGAAACATTTTCCTTTGAAATATTTCCCACGGCAGCCGCATATGTGTTCCTAATCAATATTTTAATAGGAACGCGATCGGAATTTTCTAGGCTTCATTATCTGAAAGATCAGGTTCCTTGCTCCTGCGTAATGAGGAATGTGAGCATTATTATATTAAATTTTGTATCAAATTATTATGAGACGTTTTTGGGATTGAATTTTGGTGAGTGATAAGTCACGTGCTATAATCTCGTTACGATAAATTAATTCGGCATATCTCGTTTCATAATATTAAATATACCTAGAACATATAACAACAGCATTTATTATAATAACGTGTATATAAAAAATATGTCCACGGCGATTGTCGACAAATCCTCATTTCTGCTCTCATCGGGTATTAGTGTGATTCTTGTATGTACTCCAGTTACTTTGGTAGCTTTGGTTCAGGGCCTAAATTGAATAAAGTATTTTTGATTTTCTTTTTTTTTAATAATAAATTGATATATATTACTGTAATTCAAATCAAAAACACTTTATTCAATTTAGGCCCAAGAAGGCCCTTATGAACGTCAAAATATGAACTGAAATATGAACGTAGTTGACGTTAGGTTAGGAAAACAACCCAGTGATCGAGAAGAACCGATAAGAAACTCGATCTGGTTTATCTTTTTAACAAATATATATAATATTTAGAATATATTAGGTACATGTCACAAACGTTTCTAATGGATGCACAGAGATCACATCACCATCGTTCACATATTGATCCACTCTATAATAGCCTTTTACACCAAAGCCCGCTTGACATGGCGCTTAAATTCGCAATCCGGCAAATCGGTAATATCATTTGGCACTTTGTTGTAAAATCACAAGTTTGTCACAGTTTGTAGTATTTAGATTGTGTCGGTTATTTACGAAGTCTAGCTTATGAAGGTTCTTACGGACATACATTAAATTGTCAAGAATATATTGGGAGGGCAGAGTTAAGATACCGTATTCCTTGAACTTGGTATTTAAGGATTCGCGAGGTCCCATATTGTAAATTGCTCGTAAATTAATCATTAAATCGAGGGTGGAAAGACAATTAGCCTTTATATCATAGAAATAATTTCTAAATCAAAAGACCTTCTGTTTGTAAATCTAAGGTGACTGTACTTTTAGATTTTTGTGAAAAAAAAAATTGTTGCAGGTATCTGGGAATAAGTAATAAAACATATTTTAATCATTTTTAGAAATGTCTGTCTGTCTGTCTATCTGTTTGTTTGCACATGTATCACTGCTAAAGTACTACGTTCACGGTAAAAACGTTTGATGGTGGTAGAGCCACGCTGAAACTATTACTGGTTTCAGCATGAATGGGTCGGCTCGTCCGGGGTAGTACCACCCTCTCATAGAAAACCGACGTGAAGTAACAGTGCTTGCATTGTTGCATTTCGTTCGGTCAGTGAGAGCGCCAGAGGCCCACCTCCCCTCCCCTCTCCTCGCTCCTCTTCCACTCCCTCCCCTACTAACCCTTCCTCCCAATGCGCGGCAAACGCACTTGCGACTCCTCTGGTGTTGTTGGTGTCCATGGACGGTGGTGATCACTTAACGTGACACACCTGTTCGTTTGCCACCTATTACACAAAGAAAGTCATAAAGCGTATCCTCGAGTAACATTTAGTCTTGGGTTTATTAAAATCGGTCCACTCTATCAAAAGTTACTGTAATTTTAAAGACGACGCGATTTAAGTATGAGAGATAAGTAAATGGACTTTTTACATTCAAATGATTATACTAGTCACTATTTTTTTACATTAAGTTCTACGCGTCCAGAGTCGCGGGCACAGCTAGTTTCAAATATATTAACTTTAACGCCAAGAATTGTTTAAAAGTGTTTGTACGCAATAGATGTTACAACCGGGCTTTTATGAAATAGGATTTGTGGTCGTTACATTTTGCATAAGTACTCTTTTCACAGTGTAATACCACTACTGTTAAAGGGTTGAGTTCGTTTATAAAATTACCAGACAATATGTATACTGAATGATTAATAGCCTCCTTATTTCTAAATTGTTATTTTCTTCTCTCTGAGATCAGTGCCATTCGGTAAACTAATAAAATTAAATTTACCTGTTGGAGTAAGTCTTCCTTTTGATCACAACTCCGTCCCTCAATGGAGTTGCGAAAATTACAGTTTACCAATTAAATCTCTATTGATTTCTTCTTATAAGTTAATGATTTTATTAATTCGCTAGCTGTGCCTGTGACTTCGTCCGCGTGACACCTTATGTAAAAACAGAGTGATTAATAAATTCATCTAAATGTAATTAAGTGTAATTACTATCTATTTTTTTCTCATACTTACCTCGAGCCGTCATTCAAATTATAATAACTTTTGATAAAGACTACGTTATTCTCGAGGATATGCTTTGTGATTTCCTTGGCGAGGTTTTATTGTGAACCTAGTACTTTAGCAGTGATTCGTGTTCATACAAACAGTCAGACAGACAGACATTTCTAAAAATGATTGACTTTTTTTTATTACTTATTCCTAGACAACTGCAACAGTTTTTTGTCATGAAAATCGAAAAAGTACAGACACGTTAGATTTACATCTTATTATATGTATAGATTTCAATTTACAATGAACAATATTGATGTGACTTGAAATTGTACTAAATCAATAGGTTGATTAGGTACAAAAAGTGCTTAACATTTTTGGAATATTTGAATGTTCTACATTCATCATCTACTACGTCATATGTTTCTGAATATATCAGCAATTCTTCCGAGTGTATTTAGTGTTTATTATTTTAAATTTCGATCAACAATAACTAGATAAAGGGTCAGTGTGAAAAATTCGTCTCGGTAAATAACAGCTCACTTGAAATGTGAGTCCTTATTTTGTTTTGTTTGTTTGAAACACAGCCAATGTAAGCACGTTTCACATGCCGTAGTGTATTCAAAAGGTGCAAAAATAATACCCAAAAAAGCAATTTAACGACCGGAGTATCTCACTTTCGTTAAATACATGTTGAATAAGTTATATTTTAAGCTTTAAACTAACAAATAATATCAAATTTTGAACAAAATTACCGATATTAAACCTGTGATACAAATGTTTGGCTTCGCCACGCACAATAACGGGAAAACGTACTTTATTCATTACGTGTTACGGTTGAATTCACACTAAATGTTGCTTATGTTGTCTTTTCATTTGTGAGGGGAGAAATTTATTGCTTTGCTCGTTTTATCGTAAGTATTAGATAATATTTTGAACATTTGTAACTTTATTATTAGGTGTTATGGTTGTAATTAGGTTGAACTTAAAACTGTTTTAAAACTTTTTTTCTCCCTTTCTTAGTAAACAAATAGCTACATAAGTAAATATTTACGCGGACGGCTTTTAGCTTCGATTTTATATGTGACCCTTTATCTAGTTATTGTTGATCGAAGGTAATTGTGAATAGATCGTTCTTGGAAATGTCCTTATAGTTATGTACACAAGATGTAATCTCACGGATCGTAATAGTTAAATAGTCTTGTTCTTACAAGGCCCATTCACCTTAGCTTTTATCTGGCGATGTGCCAAAAGAATAACCGACCCGACCAAGCGATGATAAGCAGATTCAACAAGTTGTGACTCATTCGCTCTGGAGAACTCTTGAATGGCGTGTTTTATTTGCCTCCATATAATAGGTATAAATCTATTGCCAAATGTGTTTAAGCACATCACTTGAGAATGGCTTCGACAATTTAGCTATTTTTTTTAAATGTGTATGTAACTGTGAGAAGATGGGTTGTATGAAATAAAATGTTTGAAAAATTATACGGAAATCTAAAAACTCGGTTTAAGAAAAACATCTAGTCAGTCATAAGGACTGTCGGCAGAAGCGAAAACTCAAAAAAGGAAGGAAGGAAGAATAACTGTGTTCTCTTTTGAATTTTAAAATTAATTATCGTGTAAATTAATTAAATTTCATAACTTTTAAATTCAAATTATTATCATTCGTCTCTTCATATCTAGTGGTACTCCGAACAATAATTATATACATTTTTATACAGTTTATTAATTAATTCATGGGCTGTGTAATCTCAATACGCAACATAAATATTAGATGTACACAGACGGCAGCACTACGGTTACGCTTATTAGCATGTCGCTGACGCGAAACCATAAGTTTTTCTCCTGCCAAAGAAATACCATTTAACGTGCCTAAAGAAGTTCTCACTTCAAAATCTCCATATAAAAAGTGAGTAAATGAATGAGACAGAAAACAATGGAGAGATTTTTAAATATATTGACAGATTAACGTTCAGTTGTTGGGTTGCCATTTGATTTAAATACATAGCCTAACTATAAAGGGAAGATTTGGTTTTATATTCATCTTTAGTACATCCATGTGAAGCCGAGACCGGCTGCTATTTTCTTTATAGTAATCTACGTACTTTTAAATGCTTTAAACTTTGTCACATATGGTGGAAGGGTTTTCTTTTTTCCCTCATTCGTACTGAATCGATTAGTTTAGTTCGTTCTAACATTCGAAATACATGTAAACATTAGTGAATCATTAAATTTCAATTGTATGATTCATAAACATATATATTTATGAATAGCTTAGCATAATTTAGCTAGTTAGATCCGCTATATAGACAACAGTCCAAGCCGAAGTGTGCCGTGCACACTTGAGCGAGTTATCAAAATAAAATCTTATGAGTGCCTTAATCGCTCGCCTTAGTAGTCCGGTGCAGCTGCAAGCTGACCTTGCAAGGCCAATAATATAGTCAATTGGAAAAAAAAACACTTTTTCTATTAATTTATGCTCATTTAAAAGCTATTTTATTTGTTTCCAGAGGTCGTTCGCTAGTTTCTTCTCGCGCGCCCCGTGAGAGACCACATCAGGGTGTACCCCTCTGGCGGTGATTTCAAACGACCCCCGATTCTACGGGGGTGTCTCTTTGAAGGTGCCTAGTTTCTACTAGTAGCAACCTGGTTTCTAGCGGCTCTTTATGGCCTGAATGGTGACTTAATTGCCTTCTCGACTTTGTTAAGAGCTTGTAAAGCTCTCAGGCATCTCTCGATCGCTTCGGTGGTGTCTGCTGTTGCTAACGTCTTCAGGAAGGCGTTGTGGATAATCTGATTGGAGGCCTCTGCCGATAAAGGCTGCTGGGAAGCCTCGGCCTCTTCATGGGTCTTCTTAGGCTGGTTTCGCTTGGGTCTTCTATTGTTATTGTTGCGGCTTCTCGGTATGGGGTCGTTGGCGGGGGCCATAAGGCTTTCGCCCGCCGACGCCTCCACCATTTGTGTTTCCTCCCTGTACTGCGTCTTGCGCCCGGCGTCACCAGTCCGGGCTGCGGTCCCCGCACGGCGGTTGCGCATCTCCCGACGAAATACAGGGCAGATACGGATGCTGTTTGAGGGGTGCGGCCCCCCGCAATTCGCGCAGGTGGCCGGTTCCTCTCTCGGTCGGTCGCATTCTCTCGCAAAGTGCGGTCCGCCGCACCTTACGCAGGCTATCGGCCAGTGGCAGTGGAAGGAGGAGTGCCGGAACGACTGGCATCTGTGGCATTGCGCCGGGCCCCTCCTGCCCCGCCAGGCTTCGATCGTAATCTTCATGAGAAGGAGTTCTGTAATATTGTAGATGGCCGGAAACAGGCCTGGCGTCCTTTTTAGAGAGGATTGAAATATGCACCCTCTTCCCTCTCTTCCTTTTATTTTGCAGGAGTATTCAACTTCGAAGCCCTTGTCTTGAAGGGCTTCGGTGATCATCTCTGTCTTCGTGTAAGCTGGAAGGCCGCGAATCGCGACCTTTAGGCTTCTCTCGGAGAGCGGTGAGTAGGCGAACCAACTCGCGCCCTCTATTTCTTCCAGGTATTCGTAAATGGTCCTGTATTCATTTAAATCAGCGGGGAGGAAGCGAATTCCGTCGCCGTACGCGTACGCGTCGGTCCGCGCCCCAGCTTGTCGGCCAGTCGTCGGAGGTGCTCCGACCAGTTGTCCAGACCCTCCGCTACGATCGGCGGACAGCGCTTCCGAGGTGTATCGTGCGTGACGTCAATGTTTCCCCCTGGCTGGGCTGTCGAAGTCGACGGGGTCGCCGTTGCCACGGCGTACGATGCCTGCGGCTGCGTTGGTGCACGCGCAAGTGGCGCCCCTGGGCTCTCAGCGGGTATAGCCGACACTAAGGTAGTCTCGGGTTCCTTAGGCTTCTTTATCGCTGAAGCTACATGTGGCGCCCTCCGGCTCTTGGCGGGTATAACGCGTAACTTCAGCTGTTCCGTAGATTTCTGTACAGGCGTTGAACGTGCAGGCGTCTTGGTCGCGCTCGAAGGCTGCTCCCGAGCAGCCTTTCGCGGCGAAGCTGGCGCAGGTGCTACGGGCGCCTGCGCCGCTAGGTGTTCTTCGCGGGGCGGGAGCCTTTGCGAAGGCTCAACCGTACGCGATTTCTTCTGGTCTGGCGACCGGGCTTCTGGCGACTGTTGCTGTCGTTGTTGTTGATCGTGAGCGATCTCGTCGATTATCGCGACGCGGCCCGCATCGGGATCGCTGCGCCGGAACGAGCGGGCTAGCCTGATTTTGCGGAATCAGCGGAATTTCTAGGTGGCCGCGAGCTGCGCTAACGAGCGCTGCTGCGTCCGCGACGGCGGGTTCTTCTCCGCTCATCGCAGCCTCCTGGAGACGCACGTACAGCGCCATCCAGCGAGTCATCCCCACGGTCAGGACCCCAGCTGTAATAAGCTGGGCGAGAGTGAGCAAATCACTCTCGTAAGCCTCTGACTGCGGAGACGGCTCGTCGGGCGGCCTCTGTGGTGCTTCCATCGGGCGCGACGGCGGAGTCGGCGACTGCGTTTGCGACGCTGGCGAGGCAGTAGCAGTGCGGTGTCCGGTATGGGTGGCTGTGGTGATCGTGTTTGCTTCGGCAGGTTCCGTGGGCGAGCTTGTGGGTCTTCGGATTGACAGGGTGTCAGAATGGCCCCGAAAAGGGCCTTTTGATTTCTTCATGCGTTGCCGCGAAGAGGTAGCGTTAATGTGACGCGTCGTCGCGCAGGGCAAGCGATGTCGAAAGACTCGCGGAGCTCCAGAACGTCCTCGCGCTCGTATGACGACGGAGCGAGTCTTCCAGAGGTCCGACATGCAAATTATTTAAATAAATAGTCTGTTTGATAGGTTTTACTATCTTGTATACAAGCAAGCGTAAACATGGACAGTGTATACCTATATGTGTTATTTAATTTAACTATTTTAATACATTGAACAGATTTACAACACTAATAATAAATTTCGAATGTTCTTTCTGTATCGGAGAATGACCTATTTTGAAGGAAGCCATAATACTCGTGACCTCGGATTAGTCTTTAATACCTTTACACAACATTTTACGTGTTAAATTAAGACGCATCGACGATCTATCTCATAATCCGGATTTAGTTATGTTGTCTTTGTCAGATTTTTACTGTTTTTTCAATTCCAAATCTATGAGGTTTTGAGAGAATAGGGTCAAATTTTCATACCACTAGTCCATGTTGAATTTATTGTATATAGCTAGCAATGGTTACTAGATTTAATTAAGTTGTTTTTTTTTAAATATGATATAGGGGGCAAACGAATTAGCAGGTCACCTGATGGTAAGTGATCACCGCCGTCCATAGATACTAGCAATACCAGTAGTCAATATATCACATTATCATTGAACTTTTAGCTGTTGTTTCTTTTTTTATACCATTACAAAATGTTTCTTCAGGTATTAAAATATCTTCGTGTTTATATCTGAATTCGAAACCCGTTCAGAGACTTAGTGTAAACTATTATAATATAATTATAATAGTGAGAAAAGTTATGATTTTTTGTTTGTAATGGATAAGCTCAAAAAATATTTATAGAAAGTGACATTACTAGTCACATAAGCAGTGTTTTATTTTCAAAATCTATACTAAAGCGAGCAAAACCGCGAGTAAATGCTAGTTCTGTATAATTTCTCCGACACTAAACGAATTATAGTTTGGTCAGCTTTTAACTCGCTCGCTCGTCTCAAGGTAGATTTGACTTATGAATCGGGAATAGTACATTTTCCTGCATGAAACATATTTTACTAATAAAGTGTTCCCTAAACGACCTATTGAACATATATCGATTATGTTGCAAGTCAGTCAAGGAAATTAACAAACTAATATCTTAGACACCGGTTGTCGAAGGACTTACATATAAATTGAATTATTTTATAGTTCTGTACTTAAGGCGAGTTGCAATTATGTAATATGTTCGCATGTGTTATAAGTTTTATTAGTAACAGACGGCGTTAAGTTTCGTTAGATTTTGTATTACCTTTGAATATAAGATAGACCGATCCTAGACTAATTCAAAATTAATTAATAAATTCAACTTGAATAACTTCGTTAAAATATTGATTCCTAGATTTTAATTATTCTTAATCTCAAACCAAGCCTAGTTTATATTGTAGGAACTAAACAGCTATTGTACATACATATATACATACAGTGCCATTGACATGTCATTTTATTTGCATTTATTTTTCTATTATAGTTTTTATATTTTTATAATTGTTTATTATATCTAATATTTTATTACTGTTACTGCGAAAAACCTGAAACCACGAATTCTGAAAAAAAAACCGAAAATGGGAATAGTCTAAAGTTGACTAGTTTTCTGTTCCATAAAAATGGCAATATAGCAAGCAAACCATAATCTCGAAGAACTTCGTTTTTAACCGGAACGAAAAATTGTAAAGCTAAAAGAGCCCATCAGACTTCGTAACTATATAATAATAATCATAAATACAGTGGTACAAAAAAATAATCCCAAGGTGCCAGGATTTGTATTAACTTGCTTGACATTTCTCGTTATATTTTCGCCAATTTAACACGTCTGGTGCAAACGACGAGATATCTCGTAGTTTGTGAACTTGCCCAGGAGGCTCACTACGGGTTCTCTGGACCGTTCTTTAGTTGCAATACTTGTATAGCTACGAGGAAGTCGTAATATGTCAGTGTAAATGTAGATCGGTGACTTCAAGAATGAAAAAATAATCAGGTTTGGCTTACACGAACTCTGTGTTAAGTTTCCAATATAATGTTTTTGTTCCAAAGACGTTTTTATTAGCTTTTTAAAATGTCTTCCTAGGTCAGTTTCGTGAAAAGTTCCGTGGCAGTAAACGTGTTAAAAATGTCCTTGTCAATTGTAACTTATGTATTATGTTGGTGCTTAAGATACATACTATAAGAGTTTCATAAAAACCCGTTCAGTTTTGTATGCGTGAAAGAGTAACATAGATACTACGATCATCAGGAACTGCCTCGCTTATAACATTAATAATATTTAATTCCTAGACACCTAGAATTAAAAATCTTGCTGACAATACAAAAGTAAATCTATCGTGTGCGAGTCAGTTACTTTCTTCTCACTTCCGTTAATGATACGGGTGTGGGGAAACCGTGCCAGGGTAAACCCTCTGACGGTGGACAATGTCGTGTGCGCGGATCGTATCTGCGACCTTTATATTCAATAATAAGGCTGAATACCGCTGTGCCTCGATGCTTTTCTTTACCACAGTCTAATTTGGAACTTTGACTTCGAAACTATATGAAATAATATAGACAGTATGATATAATACCGTTTCGACTTGGGTCAAGGCCTTTCCTTCACGTTACGTTATGACACGCAAGTTATGATACGACTGACTTACGGTTATTGTTTTTGACCTGGCAATGAATTCCAGAGCTTATAAAGATCAAGGTCTTCCAAACCGAGTTAATATATCGTTCATTTGTTTAAAATTTAATTGAAGCAAATTATTAAAACAGCTTTATTATATTTAAAAGACAATGTTATAGGTTTTAGCATTTGACCTTTTTATGTTCTGTAAGTTATTGTGTTTGACAATAGTCTCATCTCATATTGAAAGATAGCGCAGTCTAAGAAGGTAAACACGGTAACCCTAGAGGGGACTGGCTCTCAAATGCAGCTGTCGGAACACAACAGGTGCTTGACCATAGATTCTCAACTTGAGAATGGTATCTAAGACAAACGTACTTAGAAAAAACCCTACCTACCATCTTGCTGTGATTTCGTCGCGATGTTTCCGTTCAGCGATAGCTCTATCTCAGTTGTTAGGATTCGAACCACAAGACGGTGCCCAAACACGTTATCAACAAAGCCATCATCACTTTAATACACTGACTACAGTATCTCCTTTTATTTAAATTGTAGCTCGGCAAAATGACTGTACTGTGCCTGATGGTAAGCACAGTACAATCCGAAGACCATGGCGACCACCAAGAGACATACTCCGCCGGTCGCAATTGCGTTGCCAAGCTGTGTTTGAAGGGAAGGGGGAATGCGAGAGGGGGAGGAGAGAGGGAAGATTGGGCCTCCGATGCTCCCACCGACCGAACGAAACGTAACAATGCGAGCACTGTTACCTGTTACTTTACGTCGGTTCTCTGTGAGAGGATGGTATTAACCCGGATGAGCCTCCCCATTCATGCCGAAATCGGTAACAACGTCAGCGCGGCTCCACCTCCTAAAAAGATCAATATTCAATAACTTCTATTAAAAAAACTACAAAATATTCAATCGGACGTTAAGGATTTTAAGTCTTTTAAGTATGGTACTGTGATATTACGTGGACTATATATAATAATATTCTTAATTCTTAATATAGACATCATGTTAAAATTAATGATTTTATCGATATTTATACGAGTATAAGTACTTATGTTCAAGTGATTTTAATGAAGATTTTAGATCAACGAATTCAAGATCGGCAATGTAATTACCATTCCGTTTTCCGTTTTAATAAGGTTATTACAATATTTGACTTCGTCGTTTCGTTTTATTTAACGTTTATACTAATTATAAAACTGCTTGAAAGTAGGCACCTACTGTTTACTTAATGAGTTGGTCGAATGAATTACGTTATATGTTGAAGGTTACCGCTCATTCGTTCGGTTATGAAATTGGAGACTTGAAAGTATTCGACTATCCTTAAACTAAGTTATCTAGTGGTGTGACCGGTGGAATTTCAACTCGATGTCCGCAGGTTCGAACCCCGGCATGTACCAAAGAATTTTTAGAAGTTTTACGAAAGTTTACTAATTTCAGTTGGTAACACTATAGGCTGACGGTGAAGGAAAAACCGCGAGGTAACCTGTTCTTATGGTATTACATAAGTGGGAAGTGGATTTCTCAGAATCTGAAATTGCCAACACGTTTTTTTTTATTGTAGCTCGGCAAAATGACTGCATTGTGCCTGACGGTAAGCACAGTATAATCCAAAAACAACAGCGACCACCGAGTGACACACTATCCATCGCCGGTTACCGCTGTCATGCCGGCCTGCGAATACGTCGTAGGCTGGCGTGGTGATTATGCCCGTACCTTCCTTCGGGAAGAGGCCTATAGCAATGTAGTGGGTTACTTACTAGTATGAGTAATGCAAACGTGAGTTGGTTGGTTTGTTACGCTCTCGAGCCTAAACTACTTAACAGATCGTTAGAAAATATTGCAAACACGTTTTTCTATCATTGGAGTAAATGAACAGTTGGGTCACCTGATGTTATGTGATCACTACCATCCATAGATACTTACAACACCAGGGGAGTCACAAGTGCGTTGATATCCTGTGTTTAGGGGAGGAAGGGAAGGGGAAGGTGAGGAGAGGTAGGCCCCCGGTGCTTGCATTAACCGAACGAAACGCAACAATGCGAGCACTGTTACTTCACTTCAGGGTCGGGTGGTAGTACCCCGGGCGAGCCGACCAATACATGCTGAAACAAGTATTAGATTCAGCGTGGCTCTACCACCTACGTTGTCAGAGTTGTACAGAAGTAACGTTTTATTCAGAAAAGAATATTGTTCCCAAGGTATTGCTCAAATCTAAATTAAAGGAGCGAAGCCGCGAACAAAGCAATTTTAGACATTGATCTGCTCAAAATTAAAGTTTCATGTTATCATTGTAAGAGTGGTACATTCCTCGTCAAACTTTGGGCCGCTTTGATTGCGCAGTACACAAGTTTTGGTATAGATACGTTTATATTACATGTATACATCCATTTAAGTCGTTCCAATTTTTATACACAGAGAAAGAATTTAAAATTTTGCTATCCGTGAGGTTTTTAATTTTTTTTATGATCTTAATATTTTACATGTCCAAATTTGAAGATCTTGAAAAATAATGTAAACTAATAGAAACGGCTAAAATTGGATTTACCTCATTTAGAAATGCCGTTACATATTAAATATAGTTTTTATTTACCAAGTTAGCTTTTTTGACTTGGCTATCGTTCAAATGATTAGTTTATAACCTTACTTATAGCTTAAAAATATTTAACGGAAAAAAATGCAATGCCGTTTAAGCTTTTCTCAATGATGATACTTTTCTTATTCATTTAACATAGGTTTTTTCACTTTTTAGAAACTATTTTTATCTTGCTTGTTTTATTGAATAACTTACCAAATATTATTAATTTTCCATTTAATCTGATCCCTTGGAATGGAGATTTGATATGGGTGTCAATAATTTAAATTGTATTTGACTATATTATACATTGTCCGAACTTAAGGCTATATTACTAGTGGCCAAAAAAGGTTGACGAGGACGGTAATACCTGTGTAAGGTTTGATTAACGGAAACCACAACCACACCTATTTTTACCGCCAAGCAGTACTATTTCATTTACACTCCCCTTATCGTATTACAGTCGGAAAGGTGTGGCTGGCAACACTTATTAACACAAGGCGTTCCAATACAGCCCTTAAAAGTAACAATCTATTATGTTTGGCTTCTTTGGTATTTTTGAGGTTGATTGTACATAACCCTAGGAGTTTTTGGCGGGATCTTTATTTGAAATGTGGTGACTTTTATATTTTATTCAGTGTTGTATTATTTGACTTGTTATTTGTAGCATTTTACGTAATATAGTTAGATTATTGTGCACAAATGAAATTGATGGAAAATAATACCAATAAATTCTGAGTTGCCACAAATATTCCCTAGAAAGTTCTATCAAGCGGGCCACCATCTTGTCAGATCATAGAAATGATTACAAGATACTTGTACTATTACTAACTACTCGGTAATGGCAGTAATAATATGGAAGTTTAGTTGCCAAAAATAAAGTAAAAAATCCCTAGGATGGGATGGTAATTAGTAAACCGATTTAATTAAAAAATAAACTAACATGGATTGCACGCATACTAATTTAAAATATAACGATAACTCACATTTCTTCGTCATCTACAGTTTAAATCTAAAACATATTTATCTAATTACATATTACGCTGTAAAAAATTTCATATACTTCCATTGTATGAGCGTAGAAAAACAAATGATATAGTATATATTATTTTTTTATTGTGGCATGGCAAAACGACAGCACTGTGCCTAATGGTAAGCACAGTGTAGTCCAAAAACAACGGCGACCACCGAGTGACACACTATCCATCGCCGGTCGCCGCTGTCATGCCGGCATGCGAAAAGCTGGGTATGCACAGGCTGATCCCAAAACACGACACGCAGAAGCGAATCACTATGACGAGCTTTTTCGCCATATACATGTTGGTTGCGACCCAGTCAGGCTGTAAAACCCTACCACCCCGCTTTTGCCATTGCCTCGTTCGTTATTCAGCAGGCTGTACCACGTGCAGGTGAGGTTGGCTTGGGTGTCTCAAGTCTTAGATGTTATTCGACACCCCTTACCCTCTTATCTTCTTTGTATACTCACTGGCAAAATTGATTGTTCGGAATTACTGAGTAAGATTAACTTGTGTGTACCAGCTGTGCCTAGCAGAAACTACAGCATACTTTATAACCCGTTTGTTAAGGCTACCTACATACAAATTTCGTACATAATTAGAGTTGGTAACAGTGTTAATAAATTAATTAGTGATCTGAATCTGTTTAACACAAGTGTTCAGAAACTTAAATGCGTTCTAAATTCCAGCTTTTCTATTTTAAATTTCCTTCTTCGGATCATATTTTCTTAAGGAAAATGAAAATTTTCTTATAGATGCGGAAACTTGTAAATGGCATTCGTTTATGTTTAAATATGTATTTTTTATGTCTAGCTGTAAGTTTCCCTAAGAGTTTAAAATAAAATAACATAAAATAAAAAAGCATTTCAACACAATAAGATATGTCGCTTAAAATATTACGAAGTTACAAAATCTTGTTAAAATAAATAACTAACTCCTTACACATATGTCACCACTTTTATTCAATGAAACCAAAGAGCAACTCTCAATGTATAATCAAAGTCTTGGACTACGTTTAATTATTCTGACAATCATAAATGAAAGTAGTCAATATTAAAGTAAAATGGTTAACTTGGTAATGCCATTTGAATGTGGCAAAGATCCTTTGAATGCAAGTAGCCATCAAGATTTACAGGCATTCTCAAGTCGACTGAAACCTGTCATTGCGAGTAGCCTTTTTTTAGGCAAACGTACAAAAAAGGTAGGCAAACGAACAGGTGGGTCACCTGATGTTAAGTGATCACCACCGTCCATAGACACTTTTAGCAATAATAGCAAATAAACCATTATTAAAATCGATAATACACGTCGTCAAGAGTAAGATAAAATAATAGG
This sequence comes from Antheraea pernyi, assembly GCA_015888305.1. NCBI lineage: Eukaryota > Metazoa > Arthropoda > Insecta > Lepidoptera > Saturniidae > Antheraea > Antheraea pernyi. The sequence goes on from MU161929.1 coordinate 31,695, forward strand.
GTACTGCGAATGAAGTCAGGAGTGAAAGATAGGAATATAAGTAGTGTAATGAAATACATACGTTATTCATAAGTCGTAAATCAGATTAAAGTATTAATTGTCAAGTGTTTCCTTTAGATCTGGACTTTGTAAATGGTACATGCATTTCATTTTACCGTAAATACAAGTTCTTTTTTCGCCATCACTCAATAACGTTTACTTATCCTATAAAGTACCTTTCACGGGTTTTATATGTTATTTCTTTTGACAGCGGCATATGTAGCGAGCGGGTCACAAAAGGTTTTATTTTAATATTCCACTATGTCGTATGGGAGTTTTTGGCGGGATTTTGGTCTGTAGTGTCATGTAATGGAGGGTCATGTAGTGGATTTTATATTTTATTATATTCTATTGACAACTTCAGAATTGGCAAAAAGATATAATTCAGACAAAAGGAAGTTGGTACGCTGCTATTAACAAGGAGATTAAGATAAAAAAATGGATAAAAGAATATATACGAAATTTCATATAGAAGATTTGGCGTTTATTAAATTGGTTAAAGGATACATAAGAACTACCTATATTGACAACTTCAGAATTGGCAGTATGGATTAATTCCTTCGCCTGTCCTATGAGACGAATATTATTACTACTATGTCGTATGTTATTTTGTATCGAGTTTAAAACAGTACTTTGATATATAATCAAAAGTATACATTTATATTATTAGGATCTTCCAATGGTTGAAATTTGATCGTATAAAGGGTACAAGGTTTTTTCTGCATGTGTTAATATAGTATAGATGTTATTATTTGTATTTCCTTTAGATTTATTTTCTAAATACTAAAAACTG
>MU161932.1:8441-32645 GCA_015888305.1 Antheraea pernyi
GTTAGTTTAAAGCTTAAAATATAACTTATTCAAGATGTATTTAGCGAAAGTAAGATACTCCGGCCGTTATTTTTGCTTTTTCGGGGATTATTTTTGCCCTTTTTGAATACACTGCGGCATGTGAAACGGGCTTACATTGGCTGTGTTTCAAACAAACTAAACAAAATAAGGGCACACATTTCAAGTGAGCTCTTATTTACCGAGACGTATTTTTCGCGCCGACCCGTTATCTAGTTATTGTTGATCGAAGCAAAAAGGTGATATACACGTTACCTACATGTTATTTTGACAAAACAAATGGCACGATAACGCACACGTACGTAAAGTAATATTGTAACGCCACACTGTCTTAGATAAACTGTGGCAGTAAGATGGCATATATTCTCAATATCGGTGGGTTTTTTTTTATATCAAAAGGAGGCAAACGAACAGTTTAACACCTGATGTGAAGTGATGACCACCGTCCATAGACACTAGCAACATCAGGGGAGTCGCAAGTGAGTTGTCAGCCTGTGTATGGGGGAGGAATAGGGATAGGAGAAAGGGGGAATGGAGGTGGACCTCCGGCGCTCTCATTGACCGAACGAAACGCAACAATGCAAGCACTGTTACTTCACGTAACTTATCTGTGAGAGGGTGGTAGTACCCCCAGCGAGTCGACCCATTCATGCTGAAACTAATAATAGCTACAGCGTGATTCTACCACCTTCCAAAAAGTGGTGAAAGAGAAATAATTATATGTTACTTAGATACGGGCGGATTGACGGGGCAGCCGTCAAAAAGAAACTAGTTAGCCAAGTGTTAACAAGACGCTGTCGATGCGCTTATGACGTATTTACAGCTTTTTAGTTATAATATCATTGACCATGCTATGGTATCATTATGATGTTTTCCATTCGCACCTACTCCGACCGACGAGGTGTTGAAACACGATAATCACTGACAGATCATCGTTTCAACTTCGGATGCTTGGCGACAGATTTTCAACTCGTGCTGGCTAGTTAAGCGGGCATTAAAAAAACACCGTGAAATCTAATTATAGAAATTTGGATAAGTTGTCCGTATTTAAATTAAGTATTACATTGTTGTGCGACAGATCGAGAACGTATGGACATAAATTAAGTACCTAACTATAAACTAATAATTAGGAGTTCTCAATAACGGTCTTATATTTACTAATGCTTGTCCAGCGTATGCGTGCACATGTGTGGAGGTGATATGTGTAATGTTTTCGTAGTGATGTAAGATTTTGTCCCTGTTTCGCGCGGGCAGCGTACTCAAGGGCTCCACGCCGAGGGAACGGACCTAGGCTTGAGCCGCTGCCGAGGGGGGCTAGTCTGGTTTGCGGGAGCGAAATTTACCCCCAGACCACGACGGCGTGATCTGTGGTTACTCGGGCGTGTACTTGGCAGAGGACTTTGTTTTAAAATGTAGTAATTATAGATTGTAAACGGTCTGTTTACTCGGAGATGGCATAAAAAAATAACTATTTACAAATTTTCATTGATGTCTCTCTCGTGAATAGCAACTAAACAAAGAACAAACCGAGTCAGAGTTCGCACGCGGTAGATATTAAACTCATGTGCTATAGATTTCAACGATTCTCTTTGCCCTTTTTCCTTCTCTTTGTTATATATTTCGAGTACATAAAGAATAATATATCTCATTCTCTGAAATCCTAATTCTTATACATACATTAATAGCTATCTCTTTTTCGTTAAAAAAACAAAGATAATAATCGTTTAAGTAGTGTTAAAAAGTACCGAACTAATTTATCAACAAATGTATTTAATTGAGGCCATATAAAGTACACATCATATACATATATCATTTACCTACACACAAAGCAGTCTGTATTAAAGTTCTAAAGCGGTAATAAAATAACTGCAAATATTATAACGAGGTCTGGCCGCTATTGGTGGTCAAGTGTTTGCGGTTGGTTTACTAGGGCGTAATAAACTTCAGATGGGATTAATTTGCATACATGTTGTGTCGTTTAATAGAAGCACGATTGATGTGGAGCGAGGTAACGAAACGGAAACATTACAGTTGAATAACACCTTACCTCCCGGTGTCTATTTACGTGTATGTGATCTTATACTTGATCGAGGAGCGCTAGTATTTATGTTACGCAAGAATTAATATGACTTGTTGTCATCATATCTATCGAAATTAATATAGTTTGTTTGTTTGTTTAGTAAAATACTATCTATACTCGTGACTATGCTTGCCTGAATTCGAAAATTTAGTTTGTGCTTTTGAAGTGAAAATTTGTTTAACCATTTTGTGATTTGAAAGTAGATGAAACAAAAAAGTGACATTAAAAAGAGACAAACATGTAGATATATGCAGGACTTAACGTGCGAGAGAATCGGATAGAATACATTGTTTATATGACTATTTTAGTATTCTTTGAAGATTTCACTTCTACCGCGTACCGACTGGTACACATATGTTCTTTGTATTATTTGACTTTTTTAAATATTTAATTACTTCTTTTATATCTAAACAGTAAATGGTAGGGCCAAACGATATGACCAAAATGAATGTCGTAAAAATCTAATATATTTAATTATAAGGTCTGAAAAAAAAAACAAAAATAATACAATGAAGATTTTTTGCATGTTAAGTTTTACATTTTTAAACGCTTCATCATTAAATACCGGTCACTGGGTTTTCCAGACAATAGTAACATTTATCATACTGTAGCTTGCGTTTTTGTCATTGTTATTCTAAACGGTCAACTACTACGTTCTACACGTTAAAATTAATTCAAGTATTTAAGTTATAATAATTTAAATAAGGTATACCAACAAAAAAACTGGAAGTCACTCCGTATCCATTTCATTTACTTATAATCTCGTAACTTATTATATACATATATTAAGTGAAGTAACATCATATATATTAAAACCCCATGAGGAAAAAAAAACTTGTGATTAAAAAAATAACCATGTATCGGACTCGCGACTTTGGTATAATAAACACAATAACGGACAGGCAGACAGAGAGACGTTGCTTTCTATAATATGTAAGGATTTAAACTCATAGCAATCTTGAAATATGATAGAACTAGACTCTGCCTGCGACTTCGTTCGCGTGGAATAGTTACTTTGGGCTAACGCTTACACGCAACGGAAGCTCTCAAGAGGTAAAAAATAACCCGATTTTCAAACATTATTAATTGGTGCTCCGCTCCTATAGGTATTAGCTTGATGATATATCGCCTATAACCTTCCTCGATAAATGAGCTATATAATACTGAAATAATTTTTCAAATCGGACTAGTAGTTCCTGACATTACCCCCTACAACGTCAAAAACTTTACCTCTTTATAATATTAAGTATAGGTAAAGAACTGCTTAACATAGCGACTGCTCTTGGGAAATCATTTGAAAGCGAGTCTAAGTTATTTATTGGAGATGGAATTTCTCACAGTTCCTTTATTCAATACCGAAATAGAATATTTATTTATTCAAGTTCAATATCACAGGCGGAACAAGTTTCGCGAATAACGGTGTTGACCTAATAAATTGTTCATTCATTAAATATTTCATAGATGTCGGATGTTCGTTTGGTTTATTTAAATTTTCCGAATTTGCTGCAAGTTTTATGTATGCGGTAAACGTTTTGATAAAAGTATTTAGATTATGGTTTACTTTTGAATTTCGAAGATTAGGTATTTAAGGTAGTGTTCATAAAATACTTTTTTTAATAATGTCGTATCGGAGATACGAATTCTGCCAGTGTCAAATCATAAAATAATAAAATTGAAATTATGTTAATGTTTACAATAATCTGTTAAGTTTCATAGACATATCTTCATATACAGTGGAATCTCTATAACTCGAATGTCAAGGGAAATGCAAAAAAATCGAATTAACGAATTTTCGACTTAACAGGGATTTATCTCGATACAAAAGATTTAAACTACTAAAATGTCGACTTAGAAAGGCGCGATTTTTAAGCATATTTTTGACTTCTTCAGTCAAATTGAAAAATAACGAACTTCAGTTTTGTGGCATATATTTATTTCCATATTAAAACAAATTACGTATTAGTAAAGTCAACTGTAGAAACAAACAAAAAAATCTGTTATTTTCTTTTGATTAAAGAACCAATTTGCAGATTTTGTATCAATTACTTTTTCAAGTTCAAACAACGAATAGCAACCCATGATCCTCAATATCATCATATCTTTCAACGTAAGTTCGTAGTGTGGTGATTACTGTTCTGGCTTCTAATGCTCTGCTTTTAATTAGTTTAGTCACTCAATGCACATGTACAAGGCACAAACAATAGATTAGAAGACCCTCGAACATTTCTTTTCGATTTTTTTGGTATGTTTTTGGGTAATTCCAAATAAGTCGTTATTATGTTTTACTGCGACTTACGGAGTCTCCTTTTTGAAATTCGAGTTATAGACTATAAATATGTATTCTCAATACCTTGCAGAGAAGTAACGTTATGTTAGAGTTACAAAGTTTAAATAATTCGAGATACCACGTATTTAGGGATTCATTATTTTGCGGCTTACTGTGGATTAAGACTTAAGAGTTATAGAGATTCCACTGTACAAGTATTTCATTTAACATTATTGACATAGAATTATATGGGAAATCTATTACATAGAGAAAATAATATAAAGATACAAAATAAATTATTACATTTTTTTAAATCACATCATTTATGTCACATTATTTATGTTACCTGGGATATCGTCTCCGCACTACACCAATTGTCCCATTTTTCCATTGCAAGCCAATATACATAGCTAATCGCGTAGTACTTATAAAAAGTGTATTTTACTAAAACTTTAATAACCATTTATAAAAGATAACGTGATTATTTTTAGATAAGGGCCAAATATCTAAGAGAAGCTAAAACAAAAATTAAAATCTATCCAGTAATTTTTGCGTGATGCCTCTATAATTTTGTAATCTCGATACATCATTATCATTATTACATAGTATAAAACAAAGTCCCCTACCGCGTCTGTCTGTCTGTTCGCGATAAACTCAAAAACTACTCAACGGATTTTTATGCGGCTTTCAACAGTGTATAAAATGGTTCATGACGAAGGTTTTGGTATATAATTTGTCAAGGATTTTTTTATGAACAGGGCGGAACAACGTCTGTTGTGCACGCTAGTATAAAATAAGAAACGTTGTTCGTAGTATATAGTAAGTATTCAAGAATGGCGTAGTAATGATATATATTAATAACGTGATAACTCTATCGGTTACTCAATAAGCCCTTTCTAATCATTTCTGGAAGCTATAAAATAAAACGTCTGTCTATTCTACGGAAATTTATCGTACCATTGAACAAAAAAAGCTATTATGAATCTTTGAACACACTCTTATAATTGCGAAAAGAATGCGGTTTCTTAGTACTCCAATTCAATATAGAGAAAGATAGCTCGCGACATGAACAAAGACATTGCATAGTTTTTATAATGACTAAGAAATATCAATACATACTTCCAATTCAACAAGTAGAATCCAACTAATTTCCTATATACAAATCTATTGAAAATAAACAATACGTCTGACGTAGAAACTGAGAGTGTAACAAAATAGAATTACGCCTATACTATGGTAACGATGAACTATACAAATTCATAGAATTTTCGACCCATGACTAAACTTTAAACTAGTTTTTTAACTAGTTTAAACTACGTACAGTTAAAGAGAGAAACGTCTATATACTCCATATGTTTTCTATAACATTTTAGATATATAGGTACATGGAAAGAAATATACATATTCGCACATTTAATTTTGGAAGACTAGTGACGTCATAGTATATCTCGGAACTCCTTGCTACAGATTGGAAATACTGAGTTTTACAAGATTGCAAATTACAAAATATGAAACTCAAAAAAATTACTATTACTCTGTCTCTTATCGTATAGAATTAGCATTTTTAAAAAAAACATTTGGTGTTGAATGATGTATAAATGCATTTTTTGTGTAAAAAAACTAGACATTTGTATATACATCTTTCACAAGTTATGCCAAAGAATGGAGTAAAAAATTCGAAATTAAAGTTTTATTTCCCGAAATATTCGTTCGTGTATCAGAACATATATCCCAAAATCCCAGTAGACGCAGTAATATAATTGAAGAAACAAAAATAAACGCGTTATACACGTGATCATTGTTAAACAACCGAAATAAACCTGGTAACAGTGCTAACCGAACGTATGAACGTTTTAAACATATTACGCAACAATGAAATTATTTTTGCAAATTTTTAGATACGACATCGGATTTATGTATTGGACTTTAAACACCATTATACGCTTTGCCCATCGCACGTCCGTCCAAGATTATGACGTAGTGTTGAAAACAAAGGCAATAAACAATTTGGAAAGCGTACAAGAGAATGAAACAAAAATATGCTATGTTTATATAATAACATAGAACAATAAAAACTAAATACGCTATTTATTACTTCACAAAACTTTGATAACCTGGTTTTATAACGCAAGTAAAAAATAATCATCATACACAACGAGGTTATCTAAGTTTGTATCAAAACAAACCGTGATTCGCATGTTCTAAAATGGTGGCTTATATTATAATTTAGAAAATTGAACCCTGCATAATATGACAATAACTTTTTATTCAAGGTAGATAAAACTTCTATTTTATTTACATTTTTTTCTAGATATCCGTCAAGTCTTAATTTCTCTACGTAATAAGGAATCATCGTAGAAAATGCAATTAATGAATTGGCAAAGATAAATTCGACCTACCTCACATGCCCTGATGTTTCTAAATAGTCACACATGTAATATTCTTATTTATGAGAATGGTTTTATATAATACTTTGATAAAATATAAATGGTATAATATACATTATTTTTATTAAAACATAAAGTTCCATATTGAATATATGGTGCAGTAAATAGAGTTAAATTTCAACAAAAACTTGCATTTGTCGATGATCAGGTTCAACGGAAGATCAAAGAGGATGTAATATATATATATATGAAATAGTCATTGTTGTCTATTACAAGCAAAATAATGCACCTTTGGAGGTTTACCACAGTGAATAAAGAAATGCTAACTATGCATGAGTATGTCATCATCGCGTATCAAACAATATCCTGTGACACCAGTCACTTAAATTTGCATGCAATTTACCATTACAGAATAAGGAAATTACAAAAGCAAAGGCACTGTTGCAATCAATTCTTTTCATTGGCATTTTTCAAGTTCTATACAAAAGTGATAGAATAATGTCATAATGTATTGTTATTACACACCAAACATGGAAGGTATGTCTCAAGTACCAGAATCTCTATAAATGTTTACAATAAGATGCTGATTTTGACTGTTATCATATAAAAATCTTGTATATAGAGCTCATTGTGGGTTAGGTATTAAATTAAAATAACATACTCTACAATAATGAGTCTAACAGTTTAAATATTACTATGATAATATAACTTATTAACTATGGCTCAGAGTATAAAGTTGTAATAAGGCCGAACTAATTATAATGCAATGCATTATTTTTAGAATCTGCAATAAACAGGCTATGTTTCCAAATGTACAATCAGACACCGTGTATTTATCGTCATTGTGTGCATACACAATGAATTAATTTTCCTGTTAACTACCTACATATACTATTTATTGATTCCATTTCCTTAAGTGGTTTCCATTCTCATCAGACAAGGTTTTATGTCAAATTCATTTAATACTGAACTAGATAAATAAATAAATTACTACAGGAAGAGTGAGCAACCTTGCAGTTTTTTTCTAGTTTTTATTTGAAGAAAAAGCTACTACAGTGTACCTGTTTTTCTTTCTTTTTTACACTTTACTACCTTATTACACCTGACTGATCAATCACAATATTTAAAAAGATACAATAAGCAATTTTGTCATTTTAAAAATAAACTCACCTTCATCTGGTGTCAGATCTGCAAATTTCACACCACCACTGTAAAGAAAAACAAAAAAATTGCAGTAAAGTACCAAATATTTAACTAAAATGAAAAAAGAAATTAAAAAAACTTTAATTTAATATTCCAAAATATTACATCTGTTAATGGCACAGGGCATGTAAATTGATATCAGTTTTAAATTTACACCAAAACATATAGCTTATATTAGTATATAAACAAATGTAGAAACATAAAACAACAAATCATATAAAATAAATCTATCAATTAATCTGGACTAATTTTAAAACAAAACATAAAAGGTATTCATATAATTCAGATACCATACTGTAAATAGTTACATACATACATGTAACAAGATAAATGTATATAACATCATTATTTTAAAAAAATAATTAAACATTCGTTTTTTGGAACAAATTTAAAACTCTAAACCATATAACATACACTGTGTCAGTTTGTAGGTAACACTTCGTACCTGAGAAGGACGGTAGCCGTTTCCGGCACCCGGAACACCTGGAAATAAATACAATGTGGAACCATATCTTACTGGATCTCCAATAGGAGAAACCACACAAAACAACATTTTTCTCAACTCTAAATAGTTTTTATTTATATAAATACTCAAGATAACTTTTCTTAATGTGTTAAAAACGTGACGGGTGTTTCTTGAAGAATATTAAAAATATAATGTAGTTTTAATTTTAAAGAATTTAGAATTATATTTTAATGTTATTCATGACATAAGGGGAATGTACTAAATTGTCAAAAATATACAAGATAAGAAACTCACCTTCCATCCCAAATTTTCGAAGAAGGTGCTTAGACGAGACTGTCCTGTTGTTTTGCCTCCGCAAGGTCCTAATCAAACAATTCGGATAATGAAAGTAGAGACGATCCACGTGTTAACATTTTAACGAAAACCCATCAGAAATACATCTATAATACACGTCAAATTCGGCACAAACAATTTGGTTACATGAGTAAAATTACGTGTCACCAAATAATTGCACGAAACTTTTTATTTGAAGAAAAAGCTACTACAGTGTACCTGTTTTTCTTTCTTTTTTACACTTTACTACCTTATTACACCTGACTGATCAATCACAATATTTAAAAAGATACAATAAGCAATTTTGTCATTTTAAAAATAAACTCACCTTCATCTGGTGTCAGATCTGCAAATTTCACACCACCACTGTAAAGAAAAACAAAAAAATTGCAGTAAAGTACCAAATATTTAACTAAAATGAAAAAAGAAATAAAAAAAACTTTAATTTAAAATTCCAAAATATTACATTGAAGAAGCATTTCTGTAATCTACTCACAATTTTACATTTCGTTAATACATTTTAAAAAAGCGCGTGCGGTTCTGCGGGTAACAGCTAGTATTAATATAAAAGTTTTTTTTTTTAATGTCATAGGTGGCAAACAAACAGGTGGGTCACCTGATGTTAAGTGATCACCACCGTCCATGGACACTAACAACACCAGAGGAGTCGCAGGTGCGTTTCCACCCTTTAGGGGAAGGGTTGGGGGGGGAAGAGGGAGTGGAGAGCGAAGGGTAGGTGGGCCTCCGGCGCTCTCACTGACCGAACGAAACACAACAATGCAAGCATTGTTACTTCACGTCGGTTTTCTGTGAGAGGGTGGTACTACCCCGGGCGAGCCGACCCATTCATGCTGAAACCAGTAATAGTTTCATCGTGGCTCTACCACCATCATAAGTATAGATTAAGGGACGATAATTTGTCTTCTAAAGTTGACGTTGTTAGACTTATGGATTTGCGTAATACACGGCTTTACGTTAGTATTTTAATCATCAGGTTTGGATCGTCGCGTGACTGCGTGGGAATAGTTCTAGTACTGCGTGGGGTTATCCACGTTCATTCTTTCTTCTATCTACGAATAAGGCGATTTGAAATAATTTTAATGGTGAAGTAACATTATGATTTGGAGAAATTGGTTTAACGTGGCTAAGTCTATCAAAGTTTAATATTTTCGAAATATTTCTTTCAAATATATTTTTGAAAATATTATACTTGTTCAAAATTATCCAGTAATTACGTTTTTGAAGTAAAACTTCTTTAAGCGCGACCAGGAGTATTAACTGGACGACAATGCAACGGAAATCCGTTACGGCAATATGGCGTCACGTTTCTGTACTATCCGGTTTTTAAGTATTTTTATCAATAAATAATTTATAAATAAATCTAATCAAATTAAAATAATAATAAAAAAATGAATAATAGTAGAAATCGTTCAATACACACAATTAATTATGTGTATATGGGCGCGCGACCGTGCTGCCATCTGGTTTCAACGTAAGTAAGTAACAAATTAAATCAAAGCTTCATTGTCTGTAGTGCCATCTGTCAGCTAATTCAGAATGGTTTAATAAAAAATATTAAATTATCATTATGTGATTATAAATTAATTTCCGATTACAAACATTTTTAAATAGTATTTTCAAATAGTCAAAACTAAATTAACATATTTCATGTAAATATATTAATAAATTTCATTGATCCATTAAATACAATTCGTTATTCAATATAAATATTATTTTGTGTATCAAATAATGACATTTTTACGGACGCCATCTTTATTGAAAATCCCGCAAATTTTGTCAACGCTCACATCGACCCATCTCCAGCATGGGGCGTCGTGAGCTTCGCGTGGGCGTGGTTTATGACGTTTTCGACACGACCGTAACGCTCGCCTAGTGGAATGGCTAAAAGCTCCGCTAGGAGTAATATTATTCTGTGGCTAAAAGGCTGTTGTGAGCGTTGTGAACGTCTTGTGGAACACACCCAGTATAGTATACAACAAAGTCTCCTACCACGTCTGTCTGTTCGCGATAAACTCAAGAACTACTGAACGGATTTTCATGCAGTTTTCACCAGTAGATAAAGTGTTTCATGAGGAAGGTTTTTATATATAATTTGTCTAGGATTTTTTTATAATCAGGGTGGGACAACGTCTGGCAGGCCCGCTAGTAGAATATAAAACTGACAGACTAACAGTGTTTGCATTGTTGCGTTTCATTCGGTCAGTAAGAGCGCCGGAGGACCACCTTCCCGCGCCTCACCCCTCCCCCACTCCCCCACCTCCAAACACAAGCGGGCAACGCACTTGCTAATGACCAGCTAATGACAAACCATGAGCATCAAGTCACTGTCCTAAGTATGATAAGGCTGCATTTAACTGAGCCAGAACGTAAGTAATAGAAAGGTTAGAAATATATAATACTAGATCATTGGCATACTGTAGTATCTCACAAAAAGATTCTACCGCTTGGTTGAGATCAGCAGTATATATATTATAAAGCAGAGGGCTAAGGACCGAGCCCTGTGGTAGTCCTTCCCATACAAATCTTGGACTACACAATCCTTCCTGACTTTTGACATGGAACACTCTTAATTTCCATCAGGAGGTTGCTTATGTAGTTGGTAATCTTCTGTGGAATACTCAGCTGAACAAGCTTGTTCCTGAGTACCGGAAGGAGAACCTTATCATATCCACATCCAGAAACACTCCTACCAAAAATGCCTGCTTTTAAAACGCACATCGAATATATGTTGTTATAATACTTAAGTTATCCAAAATAATCCCAAGGAGGGATGATGTCAGGCAGGCGGCCGATCGTAAAAATTAAGCCAAATCATATACCACAACATGAGAAACATGTTGTACCGACCCTACTTATGTGGGATAAGGGTAAGAAGAAGAAGAATACTTAAGTTATCCATGGTAGACATATTTTCCCTAAACCATGTTTGAGACTTCGCTAATAGCTAATTATTTTCTACAAACCACTTCAGTCGATTTTTAATTTTCTGCTCCATGATTTTGGACAAAGTAGAGGATATGGAAATAGGTCTGTATGAATCTGGATCTTTCCCATACTTTAATATGGGGACAATGACCTGTGATTTACAGGAGCTGGGAATTGCACCAGTGGAGTAAAAAAGAGTTAATAATATATTAAAAAAAATTTTGCTTTTTGGTCCTTTTAGGGAGAAAGGAATTATATATAAAATCAATGCCAGGAGAAGAGTAAATAAGGACATACTGTAATTCAATTAGTGAAAGTTGTGAATCTAACCAGTGAGTTGCAGCCAATGATGCAGGAATACTATGCCAAGGAGTACAGGAGTTTCCAGTTAGCGAATCCTTGGTCACGCTTACATGTAGACTTCTTAGGACCATTAAATACATGGAAAAACCTTCTTGATTATATAATAGATCCTACAACCAAATGGAAAGAATTATTTTATATGAATCGAACCACAGCTGGTAGCGTAAATAAAGTGTTCCGGGAGATGTTTGCACGTTTAGGATTACTAAAAGAGATAGTTTCGGACAATGGTCAGCCATTTGCAAGTAAGGAATATGCTTAATTTATGGCTTACAATGGGATTCGATTAACTTTTACCTCCATAAATAACCCATACTCTAACGGAGCAGTCAAGCTGTGTAAGCGAGCGATTGCAAAATCCATAAAAGATTGATGTGATCAACTAGATGCCGCTATACAGACTTCCTTATTGGTATACCGTAACGTGAAACGCAGTACAACGGACAGTTAACACGCCATATCTACTTCAGCGCAGGCGACTGAGATCGTGATTGAATCGTTATAGAGGATAGAATTATAGAAGAAAGAACACGTGATAGACAAAGGATACAGGTTCAATACTCGGGTGGGGCAAAAAAAATATTCAGAGTAGGAGACAAAATATTAGTAATTATAGGGAGGGAAATAATTGGACTTCGGGACATATTAGACATATACATGGTAGGACAAGCGGCACATGAAGAGATGCAATATAGAGCACTCTTGTTGGGAATGTTTGGCAGCACAATGGCCAGAATGACGCGGAATGGTGAACAGCTAAGTACGCGAGTTCGAGGCTCAGCGTAAAGCTGACCTTGACTCTAAACGCGACCAGTTAAAAGCTCGCGTTTCTGCTGCCATAACATATCATTATGAGAAAGGCGTACTCACGTGCCCTGAATGTGCACGAAGTTTCGCCGCAAAGATAGGCTACATAAGCCATCTTCGAGCGCACCAGCTCCATTTCTAAGTTTAAGGGTCAAAGTGGTCGCCATGGCCGAAACCAGTCGGAACAATCATCATCAGGATAGGCTCCAGACATTATTTAATAGGTAAGGAAAACGAACCACCCTAAAACAGGCATGTCGACAAAATTAAAAGCCAAACAACTAGGGAGGATGATAACAGGGTGACACCAGGTGTCATCTAGTGCAATTAATGTTCCGACATAATAGGGTAATCCAGCCATCTAGTGTAACCGAGCCACTGATGGAACTTACTGAAAGAGTTAGAATCCCTGTGAAACAATATGGTATAGATGATGTTTATAGACGAACTTGTTTTTCTTAATTATTTTAGTATTTAATAGTTTTTATTATATTACTTGGCGATGGGTGAGAGTGTAACATAAGTAGGTAGATATAGATAATGTTATATTTTGGCGGAAGTAGTTTTAAGTTGTCATCTTTCTGTCCCTCCGATTGTATACGTCTTGCGGTAGGTTGCGTTTCATTGACCTTCCTAAAATAGAACTTTTTGGACATTCATATCAATAAATGAAAACTCAATAGAAAACACTATATCATTAATAGTTTACATTCACATTTCAATATCTATGTAACACCTTGTGAGCTTAATAGCAATGTACATTCACAATTTTCACAGGCAGACTGGTTAGATTTAATCACAGACAACTTTATTTTGTAACAACTGCTATTGGAAATCTTTTCTTCATATTTTTCGAGCACTATTACCAGAATAGGTATTTGTTGCCAGTATTTCCCTAGGCAACGATTTCTTCTCTCAATACATACATCTTTTAATTCTGACTGTTCTGTTCTATCATCTGAAAAAATTAATAAAAAATATTTAAATCTATCTCATACAATTTCATTCATTATTCATAAAAAAATAACCTTCGTCATCAGGTATGTCTTGGTCAATCCACCTTGTTTGAATGTTCACACAAATAATGGCTACATTTAGTTCTCTTGCCAGATATCTGCTATAGTTAACAAAAGTATTCAATAGTGATAAACCTGAAAAAAAAACTAAGTATATAATCATAATCAGACTAATCAATATATGCATTGTTAACAAGTAATAGCCATTTCATCTCACGAATGCAGACAAGCTGTAGCTGTGATGAGTGTGACAGACACACCTGATTGTGTACGTAATTACTTAACCTCAAAGTAATGAAGCGATGGCTCTGCCACATCCTAAAAGGTTGTATAATAAATTGTAACACCAAACATTACACACAGTGATGCACACTACATACAGTTCAAGCGATACCGCTGCTCCAGAGTCAATAGACACAAAACAATACATATTTACAGTTGTCACCAAACTTTTTGGTGGTACTGACACTTGCACAGACACAAATGTAGGTATAAATATTATACATATAACATCGAGACAATTTAAGGATTATAATATTTTAAATTTGTCCTGTATGAAACTCTTGATTATATTACATGCAAGTTACGGCTATATTCATAGCTGCCTAAAAGTTTTGTGAAGACTGTACACTCTCAATCACAAATAAAACCAACCAACCTTTGTGACATCAAACTGCAACAAAATATTCGTTTTTTTAAATATCTCATTATAATGTTGAACTCTTATTAGATGTATTTTTCTCATTTAATTTTAATAGTTATATTAACTTACGTAAGTGATGGATCAACCTGAGAGAAAAGTAATAAATGGTTAAAAAACTACCTATTTTATTCTCCTCGCCAAGAAATTGGAACATCAAACATGGTAATGAGTCTATTATTATAAGTGCTAAATTTTCAAGTATGACCATCCTCTTTTTAATACTTTTCAAGAGTTCTACGAGATCACCCATTGTCCAGATATGAACT
Source organism: Antheraea pernyi (assembly GCA_015888305.1). NCBI lineage: Eukaryota > Metazoa > Arthropoda > Insecta > Lepidoptera > Saturniidae > Antheraea > Antheraea pernyi. The sequence continues at coordinate 23,296 of MU161932.1, forward strand.
ACTCTTATTTTAAACATCATGCTGGCCATTTCCTGAAATTAAATATTAATACTTGCTAATTAAGAAGTTATTAAAATTATGTCAAATTCCTAAAAGTACTAAATTCAGAGTCATAATGTATCCTATAATTATATTATCCTCAAATTATGTTTAGTTGTACAGTACAGTTGTTACTGTTGAAGATAAATCAAATGACCTATTAAAAATATTAATCTTTGATTTATTCTATAAGAACATGAATTTTTACACTATGAGCATTGATATAAAACCCAAGAGCCACACTTAACATCTCACAGACGGCACACAAAAATGAGTGCATAATTTTGGATTATAGTCATTTCAAATAGTCTCATGTCTCTTGCATCCCTATAAAAATAACTTTAAATCATTCAGGTAAGGTTGACTTTGTAAAATCATAAATTTATCACATAACTATAACCAGATATATATATATTGGGGAGTTTCTGCGGCCGGATTTGAGCACTACTGTATTCGAGACTGTGCGTCTTGGGTTTTTATATGTCGATAACTATGAGGTATAAAATTTGCATCCATACCAAAAATATGAGTAAATTAAATTTTTCTCAAGAATCTTATGTTTCTTCAAGCTTAGGTATACAACTCTTTAGTTAAGAAAATTATCACTTATTAAAATCAAGACAAAATCAAGACATAAGGTTACAGACCTTATGAGAACAATGTTCTGCTACTAATATTTTATGTAGTCTAATAGCTGAGAAATCTCCTTTGGTGTCAATATATAAAACTGTTTTTTCTGTTTGTCTAACAGTATTGATGGCTATTTGGAAGCATAATTGTGTCTTTCCTGAATCAGCTAGTCCACATAACTCTGTTATATATCCTACAGGTATACCACCTAGCAATAATGTATCCAATCTGAAATCATAGAATATCTCATTAATAATATGAAGTTTCAAATATAAACAAGTGGATATCTGACCGTTACCACAATTCTTATATTATACTTATCAACCCATGGAAATATGCATGTGTTTGCGGTCCTTTGACTTATAAAAATCTATATATATATTGACATTACACTTTATAGTAATAAAGTGAGAAAATATACTTTTCATTTCCGCTTGTAACAAATCTTCTGGTTACATTTTTGATGAGCAAACTAGTGCCATTCGTCAGAGGTGCTGAATATTTTACGAAAATCTCGTTTCGCACTGATATAATGTTTGCAACATCTAACTTAGCAATTGTCGATAACTTAATAACATCTTCTTGAAGAAATTCTAATAATGTAGTTATTCGATTTTTGTTTAATAGTTTTAGAGCGTCTTCAGACAGATTACAAAATTCTCCCGATTTCAGTTTTTGCATTTTCAAATATTCTTTTGCTAAAAAATTTCACGGTACCTATCTTGTCTTTACCATTATGTTGGCACTATTGAATCATGAATGTCAACATTGTCTATGGTCAATTGACTTTTTTTTCTTCGGTATGGCCTATGTAGGCAATTTCGTCAATGTCAAATGTGGCAAATACACGCTTTACAATAAATTGCTGAAGCGATGGCTCTGCCACATCCTAAAAGGTTGTATAATAAATTGTAACACCAAACATTACACACAGTGATACACACTACATACATTTCAAACTGTACTACAGTTCAAACTGTTCAGTACTACACAAATACACTCCAGAGTCAATAGACACAAAACAATACATATTTACAGTTGTCACCAAACTTTTTGGTGGTACTGACACTTGCACAGACACAAATGTAGGTATAAATATTATACATATAACATCGAGACAATTTAAGGATTATAATATTTTAAATTTGTCCTGTATGAAACTCTTGATTATATTACATGCAAGTTACGGCTATATTCATAGCTGCCTAAAAGTTTTGTGAAGACTGTACACTCTCAATCACAAATAAAACCAACCAACCTTTGTGACATCAAACTGCAACAAAATATTCGTTTTTTTAAATATCTCATTATAATGTTGAACTCTTATTAGATGTATTTTTCTCATTTAATTTTAATAGTTATATTAACTTACGTAAGTGATGGATCAACCTGAGAGAAAAGTAATAAATGGTTAAAAAACTACCTATTTTATTCTCCTCGCCAAGAAATTGGAACATCAAACATGGTAATGAGTCTATTATTATAAGTGCTAAATTTTCAAGTATGACCATCCTCTTTTTAATACTTTTCAAGAGTTCTACGAGATCACCCATTGTCCAGATATGAACTACTCTTATTTTAAACATCATGCTGGCCATTTCCTGAAATTAAATATTAATACTTGCTAATTAAGAAGTTATTAAAATTATGTCAAATTCCTAAAAGTACTAAATTCAGAGTCTTAATGTATTATCCTCAAATTATGTTTAGTTGTACAGTACAGTAAAGTTGTTACTGTTGAAGATAAATCAAATGTCCTATTAAAAATATTATATCTTTGATTTATTCTATAAGAACACGATTTTTTACACTATGAGCATTGATATACAAAAACCCAAGAGCCACACTTAACGTCTCACAGACGGCACACAAAAATGAGTGCATAATTTTGGACTATGCAGTCATTTCAAATAGTCTCATGTCTCTTGCATCCTTATAAAAATAACTTTAAATCATTCAGGTAAGGTTGACTTTGCAAAATCATAAATTTATCACAAACTATAATCAGATATATATATATTGCAGAGTTTTTGCAACTGAATTTGAGCACTACTTTATTCTGTGCGTCTTGGGTTTTTATATGTCGATAACTATGAGGTATAAAATTTGCATTCATACCAAAAATATGAGTAAATTAAATTTTTCTCAAGAATCTTATGTTTCTTCAAGCTTAGGTATACAACTCTTTAGTTAAGAAAATTATCACTTATTAAAATCAAGACAAAATCAAGACATAAGGTTACAGACCTTATGAGAACAATGTTCTGCTACTAATATTTTATGTAGTCTAATAGCTGAGAAAACTCCTTTGGTGTCAATATATAAAACTGTTTTTTCTGTTTGTCTAACAGTATTGATGGCTATTTGGAAGCATAATTGTGTCTTTCCTGAATCAGCTAGTCCACATAACTCTGTTATATATCCTACAGGTATACCACCTAGCAATAATGTATCCAATCTGAAATCATAGAATATCTCATTAATAATATGAAGTTTCAAATATAAACAAGTGGATATCTGACCGTTACCACAATTCTTATATTATACTTATCAACCCATGGAAACATGCATGTGTTTGCTGTCCTTTGACTTATAAAAATCTACATATATTTTGACAATACACTTTACAGTAATAAAGTGAGAAAATATACTTTTCATTTCCGCTTGTAACAAATCTTCTGGTTACATTTTTGATGAGCAAACTAGTGCCATTCGTCAGAGGTGCTGAATATTTTACGAAAATCTCGTTTCGCACTGATATAATGTTTGCAACATCTAACTTAGCAATTGTCGATAACTTAATAACATCTTCTTGAAGAAATTCTAATAATGTAGTTATTCGATTTTTGTTTAATAGTTTTAGAGCGTCTTCAGACAGATTACAAAATTCTCCCGATTTCAGTTTTTGCATTTTCAAATATTCTTTTGGTACAAAAATTCACGGTGCCTAACTTGTCTTTACCATTATGTTGGCACTGTTGACTGTCAAAATTGTCCATGGTCAATTGACTTTTTTTTCTTCGGTATGGCCTATGTAGGCAATTTCGTCAATGTCAAATGTGGCAAATACACGCTTTACAATAAATTGCCATATATTTAGGGTAACAAAGTAGAATAATCTAAAATAGCAACATGTCAATATAGACAAATTAACCAAAGGGGGATAGGTACTGTGTTATGAGTACCACAGAGAACATAGTATAAAGCTAAACAGCCTCTTCGCCATCTCGTATCTCCGTTGCTCTATGCAATAGTGAGGCCTACAAATAATTCAGACCATTTATTTCCGTACTCATGTACCGATATACTATCTGTAGTTAAATTAGTTCATTGAGTGAGTATCGCATTTGGAGATTTTTTGTTAATAAGGGGTTCCTAATTAAGCTGTAATTCTGTATTAAGCTAGTTATGCTATTATATTCGCCTTTTAATATCAACTTAGCAGACTTTGTTAACCGAGATTTTAAATTACAAGGGATTATAATTTTTTCTGTGTAACCTCTACCAGATATTCATTATACATTTCAATTCCACTAATAACTTTTTCGGTAGTTTCTTTCGTATTTTCCATTACGGGAATTAAAGAAATTGCCGTCTTTATGGCAAATTTGTCCATTTTTGCAATTACTGATTTTGATGTTTCAATATTACTATCGTCGATATTATAATATGTTTATATGTTAAAATTTTATTACATACGAACTCAATACGTTCCTTTGACTCTTCGGTTACACTTATTTTTACTTTCATTCGAGTGGGTACTCTAGCCACGTCCTTGCGTCATGGGCAGCGTCACTCCCGACAGCATCTGCAGCACTGAATATCCCGGAAAGTCTAAGTTGAATTCTCCCAATAAACTCTTACTGCATCCTCTTTTCCATCCATTTTCTTTCCTTTTTTCTCCAAATTTTACACACAAAACATATTATAGCGGCAACCCATATCGTCAAAACCACTGTGATAAGGATGTTGTTGGTCAGGATATAGGTTTCAATATTCGTATCTGAAATTCCACCACCGTTGCTGCCGGATGCATTTTGCGTAATCTTTACTTCCTTGTCTTCCGTTTTCCAATATGATTATCTCATTGTTAGATCATATGTTATTTTTTTAATAATACAGTCAAAGAATTCGTTTCACTCACTGCAGAAGTTATATTGTTCTATAAACTCGCACTGAGGCTTACAGGAGTGCGCTCCTCCTTTTTTTTTTTTGACCAAGCATGGTCTTAACAGCTTCACCGGACTACTAAGGCGAGTGCTTAAGGCACTCAGCCGATTTTACTTTGACAACTAGCTCAAGGGTGCGCGGAACACCTCGGCTTTGGCTGTTGCCTGATACATGCAATTCGCGACCTATCTGAGCTAATCTAAGCTAAGCTAACTATTTATACATATATGAGTTCTTGAAACATATATGTGTACCAAGCATACATACCTCAACAACCCTTATATATATTTCGTATCGGATAATATTCTAAACCATTTCAGTTTGATAAGGGGAAAAAATAAAACCCTTCCACCTGCATGTGTAAGCGTGTATGCGTGCACGTGTGTGGAGGTGATATGTGTAATGTTGTCGCAGTAATGTAAGATTTTGTGTCACTGTATCGCGCGAGCAACGCACTCAAGGGCTCCACGCCGAGGGAACGGACCTAGGATTGTCGATATTATGTTTATATGTTAAAATTTTATTACATACGAACTCAATATGTTCCTTTGACACTTCAGTTACACTTATTTTTACTTTCATTCGAGTAGGCCACGTCCTTTCGTCATAGGCAGCGTCACTTCCGACAGAATCTGCAGCACTGAATATCCCGGAAAGCCTAACTTGAATTCTCCTAATAAACCCTTACTGCATCCTCTTTTCCATCCATTTTCTTTCCTTTTTTCTCCAAATTTTACACACAAAACATATTATAGCGGCAACCAATATCGTCAAAACCACTGTGATAAGGATGTTGTTGGTCAGGATATAGGTTTCAATATTCGTATCTGAAATTCCACCACCGTTGCTGCCAGATACATTTTGCGTAATCATTACTTCCTTGTCTACCGTTTTCCAATATGATTATCTCATTGTTAGATCATATGTTATTTTTTAAATAATACAGTCAAAGAATTCGTTTCATTCACTGCACAAGTTATATTGTTCTATAAACTCGCACTGAGGCATACAGGAGTGCGCTCCTCCTCTGCTTCTTTCGTGGTGTATATGTTTTATTAAGTGAAAAATTTTTCCATGTTTGAGTACGTCCAACTAAATATAAATTATTCTATGACTTCCACTATGAAATCCACTGAATCGAACCGTTGTTTTATATCGTTTACAATAATTTATTTTATTTTCTAAAGCTTGAATATTTAACAATTGATCTCAAATTGACATCCCTAGTTTGTCTCTGGCGACCGACGCCCGCCATTTGTGTATACTGTCAAACGTCTTTGCTTGTAATGTCGTGGAGTCGTGAGTAAAGTTTCGTTTTGTGCGGCGTAATAACGTAGTTTTATAATTTTTGTTTAGTTTTATATTAGTAATAAACGATGTCAAATATATCACTCGATAAAGAGACGTTCTATCGTCGCATGAAAAAGCTCTACGCTGCTTGGAAGGTTAGTAAATTTTCGTTAAAAGGAGGGAAGGGTTTTTAGATTGTATTCGTTTATTAATACATTTTACAGGCTGCTGCGGCTGATTCAAAGTCTGACGATGCTTTGGCGAAAGTCGACTGCTTGGTTTCCTGTGTTGGAGTTGACGAAGATACTCTGTACAGCAAATCAACAGCACTTCAGGTACGCGCAATTTTCCAAACTCCATGTGTTTTTCCCGTATCATTACTTGCTGGAACTATAATATAATAAGAATCGTATTTGAAAAGTAAATAGTATATAATATAAATAGTTGTTTGTTTTTTTTTGTTGTTGAGGGTATATATAGTATATGTTGTCAATATTAACGGAAAAATTCTGTTAGTTCGTGAAAATGATAATGTTACAAACATTTGAAAGCATTAAAGTATATACAAAGCATGATTGTTTTTTTAAAATGTAAACTATTTGCAATGTCTTAAAACTATTGATTTTTTTTAATTTCAAATGTTTTCTGATTAGATATGATATCCTATATATAAAATGATGGAGGTCTGCCATTGTATTTGCATTACTCAAAAAAGTATTTGATAGACTTTGATAATTTTCTTTTATTTAATTTCTTTGAAGCTTGGTCTTTATCTAACAAAAATTATGATAAGTCCATTTAATATAAAGTTTTAAGAAACTATGATTTTCAAACACTACACTCAGTGATGTGTGATTTCTTGCCATGGAGAAGGGGACTAGTGATGTAGTACTTATGTTCTTTCCTCTGCATATAACATTTGTTATTGAAATATATTGTTAGAAAGCTGTATTAGCTTATCACTGTTGTTGTGGACAGTTATCAGTTAATATAATTCTTATTCCAAGGTTTTAAGGAAAATACTTATGGCTTAGTACAAGTATTAATCTCATTTTGTAAACATAATCATTTTAGAATCTTTTTGTTGGTTATGATTATATAGTCAAAATCTGTTGTAACAACATTGAAGGGACTACTCATATTTAGTTGTAAACACTGACGGTCATAACAACCCCTGATGTTTTCAAGATGTGGTATTCAGCTGGAACCATTATACTGGGATAATAAAACCTTTATGTTGGTCTAAACAATATTGCCATGAAAGGTTAGGGCTGTATTCATAAACAGAACTTTTTCATGTTGCCATGTTTATTTTTTTTATTCATATTTTATTATTGTACTTATCACTAGAATGATGTATGCTCAATGCATTATTAGGCTATAACTTATAATATTTTTTCAATAAAATAATTAAATCTCTTTTAATTTATCTAACCTACGTTTATTGCTTTCTGTATGTTTATTTTCTGGTAATTTTTTTAAATAATATATGTTAACAATTTGAATTAGAAGTTTATTTATTTTTTTATAGTAATATTTTATTTAATTTTCCATAACAGACTTGGTTATTTGGATATGAGCTTCCAGACACAATAACAGTACTTACAGAGCACAGCATGTGTTTTTTGGCGAGTAAAAAGAAAATTGAGTTTCTCAGGCAGATTGAAAACGGCAAAGATGAGTCAGAACTACCCCCAGCTAAACTCTTAATTAGAGATAGGGTAAGTAAAAGTATGTTTATATGAAATATTGTCTTCACTTATCGTAAAGCAAACTATTTTTTCCTTTTGTGCTGATTAATATTTTTATACATAGTTTTGGGGTTGCAGTATGTCTTTTTTTTTTTTCTAATCAAATGTCATGAACAGTATATAGAATGAATGATATTTTATTTAAATAAAGGTAACATAGAATAAGAAACGCTTATATTCATCATCTTCTTACCCTTGTCCCACCTAAGTAGGGTCGGCACAACATGTTTTCCTTTTCCACGCTCGCCTATCAGATGTCATCTCAGTCAACACACCTTTTACACACATATCATTATTCACACAATTCATCCATCCTTTTTTCGGTCTTCCTCTACTCTTATATCCATCGACTGTCATACTCAAAGCTTTTCTAGTTACATGGTCTTCATCTCTCCTCATAACATGCCCATACTATGCTAACCTATTACTCCTTAAATTGTCTGTTACTGGTGCTATTTAAACGCTTATATTATAACCATAAAATAAATTAGTCACTGTATTGACTGATATGTATCCTAGTAGGTCATATAATCCATATGACTAATACATGAAAAGAATTTTTATAATTTTATCTTTTATAATGATTTTTATAAAATTTACATTGGCGTCATGGATACACAATAATCTTCTTTATATTGTTATATTTTTTATGGGATAAAGATCATTTTTTAATCCACCTGGCAGCTACCACCCTCAAGTTGAAAATCTATCAACAGATACCCATAGGTGTGTACCAGAACAGTAGTCCAGTGAAGCTGTTAAGACCTAATAACCTAAGTCAATATAGAAGTTGGTTCGGGAAGAAAAAAAAAAGTATCAGAAGTTACACTTGAAAGCCAGTCCTCTCTAGGTTTATTTTTCATTTAACATAAGGTGAAATTACGGTGAAACAGTAAAATCTAGAAAAATAAACTATTTTTTAAACATAATCATAGTAATTCTGATTTTGATAATGAGAAAATATACAGTTTATCTAGTTCTTGTTGAATTACAGCCATTTTGTAGAACTTTTTTTTCTATAACTTAGTATAAAAAGAAGGCTTATGTTATAAAAAGGATAAAATAAATATGCAATATTATTATTTTCTTTACTCCAGAATGATAAAGATAAAGAAAACTTCAATAAACTTATCCAAGAAATAAAAAAATCGAAATCTGGTAAAACAATTGGTGTCTTTGCTAAGGACAATTATCCAGGTGAATTTTGTGAAAGTTGGAAAGCAGTTATTAAAGGTGAAAAATTTGAGAATGTTGATATAAGCTCCACAATAGCTATGCTTATGGCACCCAAGGAAGATACAGAAATTATTACTGTTAAGAAAGCCTGTTTAGTGACAGTTGATGTATTTACAAAATATTTGAAAGACCAAATTATGGAGATTATTGATTCAGATAAGGTATGTGAATTTATTTATTTTAAGTTTCAAATCTTATCTGTATAATTTTGCGTATAGGTTGAAAGAAAAAATA
>MU161933.1:21010-32322 GCA_015888305.1 Antheraea pernyi
GAGATGGGTCTCCGGCGCTCTCACTGACCGAACGAAACGCAACAATGCAAGCACTGTTACTTCACGTCGGTTTTCTATGAGAGGGTGGTACTACCCCGGGCGAGCCGACCCATTCATGCTGAAACCAATAATAGTTTCAGCGTGGCTCTACCACCATTAAAAACTTTTGCACAGTAAAATATTCTACCAATTGTTTAAGCATAATCTTTTCAAAAATTTTACTTATCGACGGAAGTACAGAAATAGGTCTATAATTTCCAAGACTACTTCTGCAGCCTGATTTAAATTGATACTACATTACATTACATCACGAAGAATTCAATGGAATTCTTCACATTTATTGAAGTATTTGACTTCTTAGACAGAGACTGAAAAGCCAAATGCCACTTACTATGTTATTACAATGAAAAGGGAACTTGAAAAAGAACTAGGATGTCATTTGTACTGTCCTGTTATTCATTCTGCAGCGAGCACTAAGTTCTCTATTTGATTACCACATACAACCGCCCAAATACCTCTAGTATCTACTTCCAAAACCTTAGAAATCATGGAAAGTTCTGTTATCCTTTTTTTACGTGGGAAAGCCTAGAAAAATTCTGTGAGTCTTCTACTTACTAAAACCCCACGGTGCACGGTCGACGAGCACCAATGACTAAGTGTATTCGACAGTACAGTTATGAGATATGAGATAGGGGATAACACTAAACTAGACGACGCCATGAAATAATATTGCTAACAGTAAATACTAATAATATTATAAAGAGGTAAAGTTTGTGACGTTGTGAGTTTGTGACGTTCTGGCGTTGTAAGGGGTAATCTCAGGAACTACTGGTCCGATTTGAATAATTCTTTCAGTGTTATATAGCTCATTCATGGAAAATGGTTATAGGGTTATCACGCTAAGGCCAATAGGAGCGGAGCGCAGATGAAGAATGTATCAAAATCGAGATGTTTTTTTCTTTTTGAGAGCTTCTGCTGTGTGTCATCGTTAGCCCAAAGTAGTAACTATTAAAGTAATATAAAGTTTGTGAGTTTGGATAGTAGAGGTAATCTCTGTAACTACTGATCCGATTTTTCAAAATGCCTTCCACTGTACATTACACACTGTACAGTACACTGAACGGTATGTCATCCCTGAGTGCTTTATTTAGGCTACTTTTTATTTTAGTAAATATATATTTTCAGTATTTTAGTAATAAATGTAATTAAAATCTGTAAAGATATTATAACATGGCGTGCGCTGTTTAAATGGTTTGAAATAAAGGAACAAAATTATAATATATATCAAATATATTAATTACTTTTAGTTTTACAAAAAAGTCCGTGACACAATATATCTAAATTTAATATCTCAGCCAAAAAAATGGTTTGTATATCAAAAGTAAAATATTTTTTACAAGATTAAGTTTAGATATACAGGTTTCACGTATAATTTACAAATTCTTATAAAAATAAATAGCTAAATGAAAATTGAAATTTCATGGAGATAAACTTTACTTTTTACAGCATGTTAATTAATGGAGTTAGTCAGAAGATAATGCCAAATAAAAATTATTGCGTTGTCGCTGCTGCTGTCCGTATGATAACTGTAGCGCTCGGCTGAAGTAAGGGGCACAGGAGCAATCCCCTGGGACGACATTTCTCGTTAATATATATAGGATAGTTTTATCTCAATTGAACCAGGTAGGTGGTTCCGCAAACGGGTTTTAGGTTTTTTAAAGATTTTTCGCGTTTGAAGATAAAATTGTAACCAGTAATATCCGTTGTTTTCCGAATTGGTGGTAGTTTAACGTCCATAAACGATTTCTTAGGACCGAAAATGAATAAAATATTAGTTATTTTGATTTCATTTATACATCATACTTTTTACAACAATGCCATTCTGCATCGGACGAATAAAGATAAGGCTCTCTGTTACTTCTATACTTATATGCTATATAATAATAGGTGACAATAAATTTGGAGTCGTTACATCAAACGAAGTTAATACTGAGGTGGGAACTCATTCCCGGAGAATGGGCGCATTTAACCGCGAGCACGTGCCTTGCGTCAATTTAGGTTTGAACGTATAGAGACGTATAGGGTGACCATATCTTTTTTTTTTTCATCGATTTTTTATTATAGGTTTGACGATAATCTTAACGACAACAGAATTATAAACAAAAGTAAATGATTGATATAAATATAATATCTGAAAAAGGTACAGTACATTGAAAACTGGCTTGTCTCTCAGTGTTTTATAGATTACACTTTGGAGAGTGTGCACTGGAATTGCATAATATAATTCCACCGTCCCCATTCCATCAGAGGACGACTAGACGCCGTGAGGGTTTCCACCCCTACGTGGTTGATATTCCCGTAATTCGTACGAAAAGATTTGCTTCCATATTCATTATACGTACGGCTAAGGAATGAAATTTACTCCCGCGTCTGTCTTCCCGTCATCTTATAACTTGGGAGTTTTCAAGAGTAGAGTGAACAGGTATCTAGTGGGTAAGAGTGATACATCGTCAGCCTCATCGCCATATACGATCAAGTGAGATTGTGGCCAAGCGCGTACCTATTGGACATTAAAAAAAACTGAAAATAGTTAGCTTGAAAAACAAAATTAAGGTATTTTTTTTGCTTCATTGGTTTCAACGTTTGACTAAATTCTCAACTCATATTAAATAACAATGTAGTTTAAGATGTTAGAAACGTTGAACTTAGACACTGAGAAGTTATCATGAGCAGCTGTTGCAACACATATGTATATATGTGCTTAGCAATAAATTTCGTATAGCCACACACAGAAATTGGTAGCTAGCATTAGCTTTCTAAAAGTCCTACTATCACGCTATAGTTGCATCACAATATTTTCCTTCACTTCACGACTCAAAATTATCTCTTTTGGAGCGATTTTGTGGCGGTATTTTTAGGGCGAGAAATTTTTTCACTTTACATTCACTTAAGCCGGCAGGTGCGTACCCCGATAAGGAATCTCCTTTGTCCGAGTTTCAATCACATATTATCCGACAAACCGCTGAGAGGCGTCATTTGTGTTGCGAATAACTTTGCTGGATGTTCTGCGATCCTATATTGAGGTGTTTATCAGCAGACAAATAAAAAAAAAGTCGTTCGCAATCAAGAAAGCTTTAGATGTAGCTTTTTTTATAATGTAGCACGGCATAATGACTGTACTGTGCCTGATGGTAAGCAAAGTACAATCACAGCTAAGTACAATGACACACAAAGTACAAGAACAAAAGTACAATACAAGAAGGAGGAAACACACTGGCCGGGCGATTATTCCACAGATTCACGGTACGGCAAAGATAAGACGTTACGAACTTTTTAGTTCATGCCCAGATAGGATTTACCATAAAACTGTGGCTCCGAAGACAAGCGCGTGGTGCGGTTAAGAAAAGGAGAGGAAGGGATGAAATTGAATAACTCTTCAGTTACTCCCGCGTCTGTCTTCCCGTCATCTTATAACTTGGGAGTTTTCAAGAGTAGAGTGAACAGGTATCTAGTGGGTAAGAGTGATACATCGTCAGCCTCATCGGCATATACGATCAAGTGAGATTGTGGCCAAGCGCGTACCTATTGGACATTTAAAAAAAACTGAAAATAGCTTGAAAAACAAAATTGAGGTAATTTTTTTGCTTCATTGGTTTCAACGTTTGACTAAATTCTCAACTCATATTAAATAACAATGTAGTTTAAGATGTTAGAAACGTTGAACTTAGACACTGAGAAGTTATCATGAGGAGCTGTTGCAACACATATGTATATATGTGCTTAGCAATAAATTTCGTATAGCCACACACAGAAATTGGTAGCTAGCATTAGCTTTCGAAAAGTCCTACTATCATGCTATAGTTGTATCACAATATTTTCCTTCACTGAAAATCCAAATCGTTTTGAGGACTCAAAATTATCTCTTTTGGGGCGATTCTGTGGCGGTATTTGTAGGGAGAGAAATTCTTTCGCTTTACATTCACTTAAGGTTGCAGGTGCGGACCCCGATAAGGAGTCTCCTTCGTCTGAGTTCAATCACATAATATCGGACAAACCGCTGAGAGGCGTCATTTGTGTTGCGCATAACTTTGCTGGATGTTCTGCGATCCTATATTGAGGTGTTTATCAGCAGACAAATAAAAAAAAAGTCGTTTGCAATCAAGAAAGCTTTAAATGTAGCACGGCATAATGACTGTACTGTGCCTGATGGTAAGCAAAGTACAATCACAACTAAGTACAATGACACACAAAGTACAAGAACAAAAGTACAATACAAGAAGGAGGAAACACACTGGCCGGGCGATTATTCCACAGATTCACGGTACGGCAAAGATAAGACGTTACGAACTTTTTAGTTCATGCCCAGATAGGATTTACCATAAAACTGTGGCTCCGAAGACAAGCGCGTGGTGCGGTTAAGAAAAGGAGAGGAAGGGATGAAATTGAATAACTCTTCAGAACACTCGGCATGATACAGTCGGGTAGAACACGCTCAGTGAGGCAATGTCTCTGCGCAGCTGAAGCGGCTCTATGAACTCTGTAATGTTTGCATCATTAACAATGCGGACAGCCCGTCTCTGCAACCTGTCCAGAGTATTCAAGAGGTACTTTGCCGAACCGTCCCAGAGGTGCGAGCAGTATTCCACGCAGGGCCGAACTTGTGCCTTATAAAGGCGATATAGCTGTTCAGGCGTCAAAAACCGTCGCACTCTGTTCAGGATTCCGAGTCTCCGAGATGCAGTGGAGATCACACTCTGGATATTATCCCTGGGATTGCGGTCGCTGCGAATATCTATGCCTAAGATACTGAGACTGTCTCGCATTGCGAGCGAGACGTTCTGAAGAGCTGGAAGGGGGTAAATGGGGATCTTTTGCAGGTAAACGAGCATACCTGTGTCTTGTTAGCTAATGAATCACTGTTAAAATTCTTTTGAATAGATTCCCAACTCGTTCTTGGAATACATTTTATGCGATATAACGAAACTTCCTAGTAGCGTATAAAATAATTGTAACTAAATCTTTGGTCTGTTAATCATGGTCGCCCTACACTAAATTCCTTCAGCGAATTTATGAAGACGTCACACTCAAAAGCGAGCAAGCGAGAATGTTCAACATTTCTAGAATAAATCAACTGTATTCATTGTGTAATGCCGACAGTAATCAAAGTATATATCCTTAACAGTTTACGGATATTGTTTAAAAATATTTTTGTCCCGGTGGTTGTGAATGTTTCGTTAACGGAAAACGTGCAAACATAGCAAAAGTTTTCCTTTTATAAACCTTGAAAATAATATTTTTGAATTATCAAACTAGTAATCCAATAATAAGTAAAGATTACTTCTATTTTACTTAGGTATAATCAAGCTGAGCTTAATATTTTTACTCCGCTGTTCAATGATTTGAACCTCTACGCGTATTAAGAAAGTTACACTTTACATTACTTAAATATTACTGGTTAAAAGAAAACATATTGAGGAAATCTGATGGCTTCAAAAATATGTAGGGACACAATGTAGGCATGTAAGGCAGAGTGCATGGTAAGCAAATAATTTTATGAGAGCGCGACGTATAAACGGCGAGCCAGTTACTGCGCGCTAGCCCACACGAAAGGTCGTAGATACGGGGAATATTGACATTAAAATAACACGTGCTAACAATTGCTCTTTTTAATTCAATAACCCAATGGTGAGGACCTTCATTAGTCAGCAGGAGCAGTTACTCAATTAGTCACTCATACACTACACAACTAAACACCATCAACCCCAAAAATATCTTAGCACCTGACCACAATGAGACGAGAAAATATTGACTTATAAAAGTTTCAGTGTTAAAATCCTCGATTCAAAGTAAATTAGTGCAAAGATTAACGCCGAATCTTTCATCGCTTTTCCTCAATATTGAAGAATATGTAATCTGGAACTGTGGAAGTGATGATGTTATAGCAGTACATTCAGGAGCTGCATGGATCGATGTAGGTTAAATCCTGCTATAAGCCGGAGCTTTTGGTGAACGAAAACAACCTGATGAAACCATAGTATGACCATAAGGTTTTTTATGATGCTAATCTGGCTCAAACCCTCAAGTTAAAAATCAAAATTAAAAATACTTATTCAATTTAGGCCCTAATAAATAATAAGGCGTTTTATGAACGTTAAAACTATAACCGGTTCGGAAAACAACCTAGTAATCGAGAAGAATCAGTAAGAAACCCGATTGAGATTATCTTTTTAACATACATACTTATATTTACAATACATTACACGTTACAAGCGTTTTAGTAGTTGCACAGAGAGGAGTCAATTCAGACATCACCATCGTTCATATATTAATCCACGACCTTAAGTTAGCCACTAAAATATCGGTTTACATGGCAGTCGTGCTGCCAAACCTCCTATACTCCTCTGACACTTGGTGTGTATACCGCCGTCACATTCGCACTCTGGATCGCTTAAATGCCTTCGTACCATCATGAAGATCAGATGTTTCGCTAAAGTGGGAAATACTGAAATGCGAAATATTGAAGCCTATTTAATTCGTCGACAGCTTCGGTGGTGAGGTCCTGTATCGCGTATGGCGGAGGAAGCGCATCTTCTATTATGAACTGGAGGAGGGCAAGCGGAATCATGGTGGTCCCCTCCTTCCCTCCCCCTCCGTCGAGCGCACCAGCGCTATTTCTAAGTTTAGGGGTTAAAGTGGTCGCCATGGCCGAAATCGGTCGGAACAATCATCATCAATAGCCTTTTACACCAAAACCCGCTTGACATGGCGTTTAAACTTACAGTTCGGCAAATCGGTAATATGGGTAAACTTTTGTAAACTTGAGACACCCAAACCAACCTCACCTGCACGTGGTGCACCATGCCGAATAATGAATGAGGCAATGGCGAAAGCGGGGTGGTAGGGTTTTACAGCCTGACTGGGTCGCAACCACCATGTATATGGCGGAAAAGCTCGTCATAGTGATTCGCATCTGCGGGTCGCGTTTCGGGATCAGCTTGTGAATATCCAGCTTTTTGCAGGCCGGCATGACAGCGGCGACCGACGATGGATAGTGTGTCACTACTTATTAAAAACCTATTACTGGTTTTACTGAGTCTGAAACATGGGACGACAGGTTGTCACATTTTCTAGTATTTAGATCATCAAATACCTCTAGATGTGTTGAGGAAATTAGTGTCTGCTAGGTTTAGCGTACTAACATTATAAAACACATCCTTATTTAACATTTTATAAGACTGTGATGAAACGTTAAACTTACGAAGAATAAAAATAATATAAGTTTTAATATACTCAAAAATGATCTACGTTTAAAAGCGTTTTTGCAATTTAAGTTTTATAATAGGCAAGTATGAAAGGATGTAGAGCTCGGAGACTCAGCGACGGAGCAAGATGAATTTCTGAGAGGACAATAGATGA
Organism: Antheraea pernyi; assembly: GCA_015888305.1. Lineage (NCBI taxonomy): Eukaryota > Metazoa > Arthropoda > Insecta > Lepidoptera > Saturniidae > Antheraea > Antheraea pernyi. The sequence continues at coordinate 28,427 of MU161933.1, forward strand.
CGTCCCGAGAATCGGAACATACCTAATCTTAGGTTAGGGTTATGTCTTACTAGAGATGAATAGTGTCCTTTCCCAGCTTCTCCAATTCATTTGTTTTATAAGACACAATATATAGACGGCAGTAAACTGAGCCTTTCTAGATTTAAAGATATTATCTGTAACAATGGAATTATATGTATTAATGCTTACCAAAGATATAAATTATATTCCATTAATATGTTGATATAATTACATTAATTCCTTACATGTGCTTCGAATAGAAACATGTGGAAAGATCGGGAATTAAGTATAAGATTCCGCAATAACACTTCGATTAGCGGTATATATTGAAATTCTATCGTTCCCGAGTATCGTATGCAAATAAACAAGTTATATAATTAGTATATATTTAAATGCCCTTCTTTTTTGAAGCATTATCGGTATCGAAGCACTATTGAAATATCAATCCCTCGTTTTCGCCGCCTATATAAGCGAGCTACGGTCCGAGCGTGAGTCCGGTGAAGCTGTGAAGACCCTACCAGGTCAATAGCGTAGTCAGTACGAGGAAAAAAAAAGTGCGTGGTCAGTTCTATATTGGACTCCAAAGTGAACACTAGAAACGATAATCGAAAGAAGCGATTCAGAAATTACCTTGAAAAGTATACTAGCAAGTTGGTTTTAATTTCGAATAAATTTACTAGAACTAGATCATGCGTTTTGTTACCCACGAATGTTATAATAATAGGTCTTTACCTATGAAATTGCAGTTCTGTAGTACTGGCCATTTCAAATCAAAATAATTTTTGTTTGGCTAAGAATTCTAAGTTCATATCAATTTAATTTTAAAAACATGGTATTATTTTTCCAAAAGTAGTCATTTGTTTATTGATTAGTGTCATATTTTCATCACATTTCAATCTTTTTTGTCATTTACGGAGCTAACACTACAAACCAACGCACCACCTGTTATTGGTTTGCTCGCTTCCTTTCTGGGAATTTCAACCTGAAAAATGAACCTTGCGGTCGTCCGAAGACTTTGGTCGACAATGACGAATTAAAGGCGATTGTGGAAGTTGATGATACACAATCTACGGCTTAATTAGCAGCAGCTTTCGACGTTAGCCTCAAAACAATATTGGTCCATTTGCGTCAAACTGGCAAGGTAAAAAAGCTTGACAAATAGGTGCTCCACGAACTCAGTGAAGTACGCGTCGAGACGTGCCTTGCACTGCTCAACAGACACACAAATGAAGGAATTTTGAACCGCATTGTTACCTGCGATGAAAAATGGATTCTGTCATTTATCAGGGAAGGTTATATATCATCACGCTAAGACCCATAGGAGCGGAGCAGCAATGAAGAATGTTGCAAAATCGGGGTATTTTTTCCTTTTCAGAGCTCCCGCTGCGTTTTAGCGCAAAGTAACCATTCCACGCTTACGTATTACCGTCCAACGAAGTGGGCACGGGTCGGCTAGTTTATATATATTACGTAAAACCACCAATACTATAAAATATAGAATCAATTAACACAAAATTATGAATAAAGTATTAAATCTACTACATGGAATACTAAGTTCCCGCCAAAAACTCTAGTAAACAAACAGTTGTTGATATGTTGATTCTCTATTGTTTCAGGTAACGATGACCACCGGTATAGACCGGGACACGATACGGGCAGCATACGAAGACGTAAGGTCCGATGCCTCGCTCACAGAATGGTAAGAAACATCACATTTATTTACATTATGCCTTAAATATGCAATGGCGGACTTAATGCCGAAGGCATTCTCTACCAGTCAACCATTAGGTGATGCAGAGATAAATGTTGGTAGGTTTAAAAGGAGAAGTTTTTTATGAAATTATGATTAACCTATTTAATATAACAATATATAAATAACATATCAACACCGATATACTACATATATACAATACATACATATAATAACATCATACATAAATAAAAGTATAATAATTCAACATCAAGTATTAAAAACAGCATTAACCAGATAATTCTGCTAACTGAGACTGGTAAAGCCGACGTACCCTGACTTTAAAACTGAAGCGGTTAGATGACATCCTGATTTCATAAGGAAGCGCATTCCATAGGAGAATAGATTGGATAAAGAAAGAGGAATGTACAAGACCGGAAGTATGGACAGGACAGCAAAGAATAAGATTATTAGAAGAGCGAAGGTTAAGGTTATGATTAGAGCATAAAAACTGAAAATGTGGAGTTAAGTAAGAGGGAGTGTTGGGAGAAAATAGAAGAGAATACAGAGTTGTCAGAGCCCGCAAACTTCGACGCTGGCGTATGGGCAACCAATTAAGCTCTGAACGATGGCTCGATACATGGTCATACTTACGAAGATTAAAAATAAATCGAATGCAATTGTTGAGTAATCTGTCAAGTTTGTTAAGAAGGTCAGCGTTCAGTTCATATAAGCACACATCCCCATAGTCAATTATAGGAAATATTATAGATTGCACTAGCATGGTTTTCGTTTTAACTGGGAGAAAATTTTTCAGGCGATAAAAGGACTTTAGAGTACCGATCACTTTCTGACTAACCTTGGAAATATGAGTTCTCCAATCCAATGTGGCATCAATGTGTAAACCAAGGTCCTTTGCGTCCGTACTAAACGGTATGACAAGACCACTGAATATAATCTGAGGCAGCGAGCTGAAGTCTATTCTGGTAATCATACGAGAGCTCCCTATTACAATTGCTTGACATTTGGAAGGATTAACTGATAAGCCAAACCTCTCGGACCAATCCTTTAAGGCATTTAGATCCCGGTTAATAGAATATATTGCAGCTGATAGCGAATCTACTGCGGCCTGTGTGTATAATTGCAGGTCATCAGCATACAAATGATAGGTACATCGCAGTTCATGAGTTAAGAGGTTAATAAAGAGGGAAAAAAGAAGAGGTGAAAGTATACCACCCTGAGGGACGCCAGCACCAAGCTCACACCAATTAGACGTAGCCCCATCTATACGGACCGATTGTTAGAACCAGCACAGTAATCATTTTATTTTCCACTCCATTTCTCAAATCACCAGTCACTTTAAGCAAAGCTGTAACTGTACTTTTGTTTTCATACAAAATGGCAATTTCATAGGTAAATACCTAATATATTCGTGTGGATTTTGTATAACAATGATAATGCGATAGTGTCCAGAAAAGATTTGTCTCCTTACATGTTTTCTGGTTACATAGTAATAATAAAATATTACAAGTACAGATATTGCAATAATTTAAGCGGTTACTCCACCGTAACTACCGTAATTATTATCCTGAGTTCGAATCCAAGAATGATAATTCCGATATATCCGTTAGATTTACGTTTATAAAATCTGATTTTATACAGGGCGAAACTCCTACACAATGCGAGAGATGTTTAAAAGAACCACACTGAAGTTATTTCCAGTTTCATCATGAATGGGTCGGCTCGCCCGGGATAGTACCACTCTCTCATAGAAAACCGACGTGAAGTAACAGTGTTTGCATTATTGCGTTTCGTTCGGTCAGTGAGAGCGCCGGAGACCCACTTCCCTCCTCTCCCCTCTCTTCTCCCCCCTTTCCCAAACACAGGCTGGCAACTCACTTGAGACTCCCCTGGTGTTGTTAGTGTCTATGGACGGGGGTGATCACTTAAGATCAGGTGACCCACCTGTTCGTTTGCCTGCTATGACATAAAAAAAGTACTGTATGCAACTGTATGAAATGATTGTAATGACCTACTTCGTTTAAGGAATGTTTCCGTATCGGTAATTAGTCAAATTTCCTAAAAGATTTTTTAGGATCTTTTCTGAATTGAAAAAAGTTTATCTAACTCTGATATCAACCTTGAAATCTTTAAAGCATTACACTCAATAATTAATAATGTATTTCATAGATAACAAGCGCAGAGG
>MU161936.1:1379-20725 GCA_015888305.1 Antheraea pernyi
GCTATTGACCCAGCAAGGTCTTAACAGCTTCACCGTAAGGCGAGCGCTTAAGGCACTCAGTCGATTTTATTTTGACAACTAGCTCAAGGGTGCGCGGCACACCTCGGCTTTGGCTGTTGCCTGATACATGCAATTCGCGACCTATCTGAGCTAATCTAAGCTAAGCTAACTATTCATACATATATGAGTTGTTGAAACATATATGTGTACCAAGCATACATACCTCAACAACCCTTATATATATTTCGTATCGGATAATTTTCTAAACGATTTCAGACCGTTTCATTTCAAAATGAAATAAATCCAATTTTAACCGTTCCTAATATATTAGATACGTCATTTTTTAAGATTTTCAAATTTTGTACATGTTAAATATGAAGATCATAAAATAGAACTAAAAATCTTATGGCCTGTAAAATTTGAACTTCGATCTCGGCCTATAAGAAGTGGAAATCTTAAAAATATGAAACATGTTATATGACAAATTAAAATTTGATTTAGATCATTTTTAAATATAACGAATCATATAATATGTTGTTTCAGAATAGTGAAATATTAAAACGATATCGTGTTTCTCTGAAAACAGAAGAGTTTTATTTCAAACAATAGTTTTGTATAATTTACATAATATTAACAACAATCAATACAAATGTAATAAATAAATACAAATACCTGAAAAGAGAAACAATATTTAAAGATATTATTTCACAAAGTATTTTTGTATTTTATAATAAGTAATTGTTAACACTTGGCATCGACGTATTTTTATGAAGCCAACGCCATCTTGTCTTCTCGTTTCTCTTATGTTATTTTTGACAACTAATCTTCTAGATATCACTGCTATTGTCGAGTATATAATAATACAAATTTCGTATGATTATTCCAATGTTCCAAGATTTTTTTTTTATAGTAGCACGGCAAAGTGCCTGCACTGTGCCTGATGGTAAGCATAGTACAAGCCAAAAACAATGGCGACCACCGAGTGACATACTATCCATCGCCGGTCGCCGCTGTCATGCCGGCCTGCAAAAAGCTGGATATGCACAGCCTGATCCCGAAACGCGACCCGCAAAAGCGAATCACTATGACGGGCTATTTCGCCATATACATGGGGGTTGCGACCCAGTCAGGCTGTAAAACCCTACCACCCCGCTTTCGCCATTGCCTCGTTCGTTATTCAGCAGGGTGGACCACGTGCAGGTGAGGTTGGCTTGGATGTCTCAAGTGTTAGATGTTATTTGACACCCCTTACACTCCAAAATGGTGGTAAGATGGTGGCTCCTTTGTTAGAACTTTCCATAGAGTTTTTGTGGCATCTCAAAATTCATGCTCTGTGGTATTATAATCCATCCACTTCATTTGTACACAATAACCGAACTATATATTGCGTAAAACATCACCAATATTACATAGTATACAGTCCAATAACACAAAATTATGAATAACATATAATATCCACTACATGACAGAGTTCCCTCCAAAAGCTAGCCATCTTTGTCTGTTTACTGTATAAACTCGAGTTTATGCATATTGAGTACTAGCTGTGCCCACGACTCCGTCCGCGTGGAACCAAATATAAAAAAAACACTGACTAATAAAATCATCTCAATATATTAAGTCCATTTACTTATTACTTTTCTCTCGTACTTAAGTCGCATCGTCATTAAAATTACAATAACTTTTGATAAAGTGAAGCGATTTTAATGAAACTAAGACTAAATGTCACTCAAGGGTATGCTTTATGATTTATCGTGAACGCAGTGATATGTGTTCATACAAACAAACAAACAGACAGACAGACACCTCTAAAAATGATTGAAATGTATTTTATTACTAATTCCAATGTACCTGCAACAATTTTTTTCTTGTTATATGTATAGATAATGTATGGAGATTAAACCGCTATAGTTCATAAGCTACGACAATGCGCGGGAAATTTGAATAAAGTCTATGAACTATAATCATATATAAGTATATTAAAAAAAACAAGGTAGTTATAGATACACGATTCCCGTAATATGTTAGAACTTACATGTTTATGTTATATCTTTTCTTTCTTAATAATACTAATTCAATTATTTTAAATTTTATCACTACAGCTAACCACCTACGGAAATACTGAACAATATGTAACCCAGATAATACTTCGAAAAATCATCTATCCGTAAGTAAAGATGTTGGCAAAATCAATTCATTTGTTTCGGAGATTAGTAATACAAATGATACATTCTTAAAAAAAATATTATTTTCATCGACATGAAAAAGTCACCGAAACACTTTAAAATTTCCTCACAAAATAGTCATCTATATTCTTTTATGTATCGTGATATTAAATATTATCTAGTCTATGATGGTAAATATGTTAAGCCTAGAGTGGACTAGCTCTAACTGCAGCTGCCGAAACACACCAACGGGTACTTGATGACAGATTTACAACTTTTTTGGTGGTGGTAGAGCCACGCTGAAACTATTACTGGTTTCAGTATGAATCGGTCGGCTCGTCCGGGGTAGTACCACCCTCTCATAGAAAACCGACGTGAAGTAACAGTGCTTGCATTGTTGCGTTTCGTTCGGTCAGTGAGAGCGCTGGAGGCCCAAAAACCATGGACGGTGGTGATCACTTAACATCAGGTGACCCAGCTGTTCGTTTGCCACCTATGACATAAAAAAAAAACTTCAGAGTGGTATACCCAGGTGAGTGTAGAAAAAGCCCTACCACCATACCATAATGAACTTCGGCTCATTCGTAAGAATTTGAACCTCGATCGATGTGGTAGCCAAGCAACATAACCACTGAGCGATCATCGCTTATATTACTAAATCGAAAAATATCCATTTTAATCTTATTCCCTCACAGTATTATATTGAGCTACTGTCACAATGGTCTATTCCGGACGACATGAAAATCATATTTCGTAACGACGACACTAAAACATGCATTTCGATATTGTGAAATAATATAACGAGATAAAACCGAAGCGACTCGACGACCGCCGAGTGCGAACACAATATGCTATTTCGCATTTGTAAATTTGAAAGTAAAATCTTCGAAGCTACTGTGTCGCAACTATGTTTACAACGGTTTGCAGTTATCGATCCGATTGCGAGAGTGATTTCGACTTTATGTCGACGGGTGAACTGTTAGTATGCCTCGGTGGGGTGGAATGGTCTAGCGTTGTTAAATTTGTGTATCAAACAATGAGGTAATACGTCACAACGCGCAGTTTACGGTCAGCGAGGTATCGCTAGCGGTCTGACAGGACGCTTAGCGAATATGATTTGTGTAGGGGTTAAAACCCTTCGGATGAGAATTCATTCCGTTGTAATTTAGATGTCATAAAATGAAACATTTCTAACAAATTAAGCGATATATATACTCAGACAGCGTTCTCTTTCAAATTTTACACCGCTTTTCTCTCCTATGGTAACGTATCTTATCGTTGTATTTCGTAATATGTTTAATTATTCTACCATTTTGTGATAGACTCGGTTATAATGAAAACAGAATTTTGTCACTCGTGATTATATGAAAACAAATAAAGTCGAGGCAGTCGTAAGCAGTGAATACTCAAAATAATGGAATACCTAACTGGGTACTTTTTTGGAATTGTTAAATCAATTGAGTCATTACAGTTTTAAATAAGCTAAATTTCATTTTAGCCGTTCCTAATATTTTACGTTATTTTTTCAAATTTTGTACATTTAAAAAGTACTAAATAAAAAAAACTAAAAACCTTAAAAAAAGTTAAACATGTTTGAACGATTAGGATTAAGGATTAACCTCATTTTAAAATCTAACGACATTATATTTATCTGCATTATTTAAGTTTCATAATTTATAAATTGACATTATTAATATTAGTCCGATTTTCACATCTATTGGCACTCCGAGCAATCCAAACTCAATACAAAATACCAATATTACATGTACACAGACCGTCATACTACGCGGCGCTAGTCTGACGTAAGCGTTATTCGTCACGAGCATGTCGAGGTCATCGGTGACGCGTACCCATAAGTTATTCATTTATTAAAGGACAGCTAGTGGCCATTGTACCACACATGAAATGACGCTATATGTGAATAATTTATAAGTACATTGGTCTTTAAAAGCTACCACAGCATACGTTACATGGTAAACAAACTAAATCAAAACACTACAAAAACAAACACAATATAAACTTAAATAATAACAAATAATCCTAGGTAGTTAATACAGTAGAAATATCATGATACAATAAAATGAAAATGTTCAGTAACAAAAATAGGAAATACAATATCAAAAACGGAAACAGTAAAGTTCTAAATTCTTAGAAATTAATGTCTCTCAGCAACAATAGTAAGTTAACACCTTACCAAAAGTCTGTAATTTTAAAAACTTTATTCGTTATCTTCGCTATTTATAACTAACTATAATCTAAAAAAACGAGTTATAATGTACAAAAAAATTAAAGATATGATATTAGTACGTCGCAAAACCACGGTCGGTTAACCAGAGAGAATAGTAGACATGAGTGTGACGCAACAACCCTTCATACTCGAAGCACGGTTAGTTAACCGCGGTCTCTGTGACCGGTTGCGCGTATTCCGCGTAATTGTGCACGAAATTGGACGCACGGGTTAAACCAAATTTCAACGAGATGGGGACATCAAATTTTCTATTGTAGATACACTATCTATCTACATTAGATACTAGTGTTTTTCCTATACTTTACCGGGTTTGTTATTGTTTGATGTATTTTCCACCTCAATGCAATAATTAAATAGGCAATGACAAACCTGTTTAGTATATTCTTTTCTGCTGTTTTCGAACCAATTTATTGAGGTGATAACTTCTTTAGCCGCGTAGAGCTGTATTTCTTGCAAATGATAACTTTACAATTTCGTGTCATAACATGCTAGTAAACGTAACCGACCCTATTGAGCTTATTCGACTTGACAGAAAAACGACGCGAAGTATAAGAGGCTGTGTATATCTAATATTGATATTTTGTATTAAGATAGTGCAGCCCATCATATATTTGATGAATTTAATATATAAAAATATCGTGTCACGGTGTTTGTGTTTGAAATCCTACGAAACGGCTGTACCAATTTTTATGAAATTTTAAATGTATATTTGGTAGGTATGAGAATAGGTCGTAAAGTATATTTTATACTTCTAGGTGCCCATGCCAAGATTCTTTTCACTTTCTGTTTTATGAAATTTTTTTTTTTGCGATCATAATATACTCATAATGTAAATATTTCACCCTCCTAACCCCACCCTCTCATTTTTTATTCGGGATTTTAGTATTTTTGTATGAACAATATCCAAATTGCGGGGTGGTAGGGTTTTACAGCCCGACTGGGTCGCAACCACCATGTATATGGCGAAACAGCCCGTCATAGTGATTCGCTTCTGCGGGTCGCGTTTCGGGATCAGCCTGTGCATATCCAGCATTTCGCAGGCCGGCATGACAGTGGCGACCGGCGATGGATATTGTGTCACTCGGTGGTCGCCATTGTTTTTGGATCGTACTGTGCTTACCATCATGCACATGGCAGTCATTATGCCGTACTACTATAAATAAATAAAAAAATGTGATTCAACGCTCGTTCGTATTTCAAACATAACGAACCGAATACGCTATTGACCTAGGAAGGTTTAACAGCTTCACCGGACTAAATGCGTAAATTATTTACTAAACCAACTATGTATTTGTTTGAGAGGATCCCTGAATTGTTTGGTTTCACAATTGACGATTCAAAAAACGGTGTGAGTCGCTGTAATCGGGTTCTAGGTTTTTTAAATATTTTTGGAGTTTGGAAATACAATTGAAACCGGTAGGTAACCAATTTCACGCAGACGACGATGCGCGGGTCAGCTAGTTAATATTATAAAACTGTATAAAACAATATATGTATAATTATTATTCGGAATCCCAATGGATGATGAAAGAGAGAGTAACGATATTAATCTCAATTTACAATCATGAAATTTAAATAATCCACACTATAATTAATTTAAAAATTCAAAAGACAACAATATTCTTTTGAGTTTTTACTTCTGTTGGCGATCCTTATTTGTGCCTCGATTTTTTTACATTTAATTACAATTATGATTACATTACATTTTGAAATATCAATGTATTCTATCTATACATATAATAAAAGTGTCTGTATGTCATATCAAAATAATTTTTGTTTACTGATTATATGTATGTATGAAAGTATACACGCTACTGATAACAAAAGTGCAATTTTTAAATTTTTTGTCGGTTTGTCTGTCTGTTTGTTCAGGGTAATCTCCGAAACGGCTGGACCGATTTTGATGGACATTTCACTGCGAGGTAGCTAAAATGACTGCGGGTTACTTAGGCTTCTCTAATTTAGATTAACTGTGAACCGTGGCTTCGTCTGCAGTGCTATCTCCAAAACAGTTGAACCGATTTCCACGGGATTTTCATTGGCCGATAGCTGACTATATAGAAAGTAATTTAAACGATTTTAATAAATAGCTAGCTTTTAATAACTAGCTGTTAACGGTGGCTTCGCTCATAACGTTATCTCCAAAACGGTTTGACTGATCTTCACAAAACTTTCGCAGACAGATAAAATAATTATAAAAAGTAATTTCAGCAACTTTAGTTTATACTAGCTGTTAACCGTGGCTCTGCCTGCAGTGCTATCTCCAAAACGGTTTGAACGATCTTCACGAGACTTTCACTGGCTTATAGCTAACCTTATAGGAAGTATTTTAGGTTATTCAATATTAGACTAGCTGTTACCCGCAACTTTGCATGAAATTTAGCAAAAATATGTTGTTTACTGTAAACACGTGCTTAAAACGTGAGTCGTACTGGATTCCAAGAATAAATATAATTAAAATTTATATATTTGAATCTGTGTATGTAATTTGAATTATATTGTCTTTTTGGTTATTTTGGCGGCCATTATATTTTATTTACCGCACTTTCATCTACATAACTCAGCCAACATAGTAACATATAAGAATATTGTATCCAAGTCAATGAGCACTATTTAAATTGTCGAATATTAAAAACTGCTTAAACAGATATAAAGTTTTATATCTAGATTTATATTTGTGCAAGATTTCAAGATGTCAGCTCATTCATTGCTCATTCATTCAGTACAATTCAACATTATAATTATTCATAGTAATTTTGAAGATAGAAGAGATCTTTCTAAAAAGATAAGATAAAAGACCATAAACGTATTACTTATTGACAATACTGGCATATTATATCATCATAATAACATCTTTAAGTCTTTGTTTCATTAGTACCTTGTACAATGTAAGTGAGCACTGAGGTAGTTACGCGGTGGATTAAAGTTCCTAATATGTTGCTGATGATAAACCTCATTTTACACTCTGTTAGTATTTATATATCTTATGTATACGTTACATGTCATTGTAGGTGCCGTGCGTGTCGTGCTTACAATTGTTTTTAAAAAGCATTGCTATAATTGTACACGGTTACACAATTTTATATTTCTTTACTACAATTTTAAAAAAACGCGTGCGGAGCTGCGGGTACAGCTAGTACTAAAAATAACTTTGCATCTATTCATGGATTTTAATATATAGAAGAATTGTGTCACATTTCGACATATTTTAGTCTAATCAAATCAAATGAAATCAAATTAAAAATACTTTATTCAGTTTAGGCCCTAATAAGGCGCTTATGAACGTCAAAGACTACTACCGGTTCGGAAAACAACCCAGTCATCGAGAAGAACCGGTAAGAAACTCGATCGGGTACATTTTTTTTTAACATATATTTCTAATACATTATACAACAATGCTTTTAGTGGATGCACAGAGAGGAGTCAATTCCAGACATCACTATCATTCACATACTGATCCACTCTATAATATCCTTTTGAAACTAAAACCCGTTGGACATGGTGCTTAAATTTACAGTCCGGCAAATCGGCATAATCTAAATACTAGAAACTGTAATAAACTGGTGGTCCCATGTTTCAGACTTAGCAAAACCAGTAATAGTTTTTTAGGTAATAGGGTTAGGTTCTACAATAAAGTTCCAAAGCATGTTACAGATTTGCCGGACTGTAAATTTAAGCGCCATGTCAAACGGGTTTTAGTTTCAAAAGGATATTATAGAGTGGATCAGTATGTGAATGATAGTGATGTCTGGAATTGACTCCTCTCTGTGCATCCACTAAAAGCATTGTATAATGTATTGGAAATATATGTTAAAAAAATGTACCATTGACATGAATAATTTTGACCTATGACGAAAGGTAATGGCATAGGTTTTATTAGGAAAATAATAACATTTTTTTAAATAATTTATAATGTACAATGTACTGATTAATCAACTAAACAAGACGTAGACAATCTTTGCATGTGATACAGTAAAACTTTGCACCATAAATATAAATCATTAATACAAAAACACGCAAAACAGCGAACGTCATCGCAACTTCCAAAACATTATTCTGAAATTTCCATATTCATGTTTATTTCGAAGAAACATAGTTTTGCTTATACTATATTATAGTGGACGTTACTTTATATTTCGGCCTGGAATCGAATAGCCGCTACCACGTCTCACTGCAACAAAAAACTTGAAAATTTTTGATCTGAAATTAGTAATACACAGAGCAAAATATTAATAACTAAAATAATTAAAAGTAATTAAAAGCGCGGCCTTGGTTGTCCGTTGAATCTGACGTCGATTGATACTGTCGTTATGTAACTGTAAAATATAAAAAAATATATCTTTAATTAAAAAATGTTGTAGATTACACGTGTTTCGCTTCGTCACGCAGCATTTTGAGATCGATGTTGACTCTTCCAATGCGAGTAGATGCGACTAAAAATACCTGCTACATTTTTATTTCACAAAAATTTTAAAAATGCAGCCCATGTCACTCATGCAGTTAATATGAATCTGACGACTGTTAAAATCCATCAATATTTCCAGAGAAATATATACATATATACTCCAAGAGATAATGAGTGGGATCTTCTAAAAAAAGGGATTAAATAAGTAGATATCTATGTATCGCTATGTTCTTTCAACTTGCACCAGACGGCAACAAAACAGTTCCTTTGTTCAAACGGCAGTTTAGCAAAAGCAATTCGATATTTTATGCGCGCAGAACAGATACGAAGTCGACGCGAAGTGTCGTAAGAACTATACGACTATCAGAAAACTCATTCCTCAAGCCACTCATACACTTATCATAAACATATATGTGAACATACACTTTAACACCCCCAATAACCATTTAGGAAATGGTTTCCTCTTTATTGTATTTCAAATTTGTATCTAAAATACAACAATCAATCAAAAATCAAAGTAATACTTTATCTGATTTAGGCCCTAAAAAGGCGCTTAAGAACGTCAAAACTACCATCGGTGCTGACAAACAGCCCAGTCATCGAGAAGAACCGGCAAGACTATCTAGTTTGTCTTTTCATGATACATATTTCTACAAATATGGATATTCACATTCGTTTTTTATGGACGAACAAAGAGAGGTGTCATTTCCCGACATCACAATCGTTCATATATTGATCCGTCCTCTAATAGCCTTTATAGATTGAAACCCGCTTGACGATAATAATAAATTTTATAGAACCAAGTTGTTTTTCACGTTTGTCTGGTTGTTTTTCTTTTTCTACTACACGCATTATACTATGTCAACTGTTGTTTAGAGAATTTCTATCAAAAGGTTTATCAAAATCAAAATTAAAATATCCTTTATTCAATGTAGGACCTGAGAAGACTCTTATGAACGTCAAAACTACCACCCGTTCGAAAAATAAACCATCATCGAGAAGAAGCGACAACTGGATCTGGTTTATCTCTTCATGTTATATATTTTTACAAAACATAAATAGTTATATATTCGTTATTAGTGGATGCACAGAGATAGGCGTCATTTCCAGACGTCACAATCGTTCACATATTGATCCATCCTATAATAAATCGGTAATGTGTTTTGAGACTTTGTTATAAAACCTAACACTATTACCTAAAAGCTATTTTTGGACTTAGTGAGCCAGAAGCATGGAATGACCAATTTGTTACTATTTCTAGTATTTAAATTAAGCTGGTCTTTTACTACATCCAGCTTATCTAAGTTTGTGCGCACATACATTAAATTATCAAGAATATAATGCGAGGGCAGAGTTAAGATACCGAATTCCTGAAACTTAGTCTTTAATGATTCGCGAGACCAATAAATTGCTCGAACTGCTCGTTTTGTAATAGAAATATGGTGTCAAAGTATTATAGTATTATCAAATGTAGGTATTCAGCCTGTAAGAGATTCACTGCGAGAAAGTAGGTATGGGTATATTCAACACGTCAGCTCACGTCGTATTGGCGATTGGCGATAAGTTCTATATTTTAACAGCTTTTTAGCTTCTTAGCGTTTTGGCTTAGTTTACAGCGTGTTTGGACACAGCGTCGTTGAACGTAGGTTCGAATCCTAGCAACTGAGTTGGAGCTTTCAGTGATGTTTCATGAGTTTCATGATGAAATCAAAGCATGTTAGTAGGGTAGGGTATCTAAGTCAACCGCCCGCTACCTACTACCCTCTAGTTGTAAATCTGTTGCTAAATAGCTGTTTATGTATTCCAATTCCTGCACCTGAGAGCCAGTCTTCCTCTACGTTTGGCGTGTTTACCATCCTAGACCACCTCGGCATTTAACATGAGATGAGATTGTGGTCAAAACAGAATTACACAATACTAATATATTTATGTGGTAGAGCCACGCAGAAGCTATTATTGGCTTCAACATCAATGGTTCAGCTCGCCCGAGATAGTACCACCCGACCCACAGAAAGACCCACGTGAAGTAGCAGTGCTTGCATTGTTGCGTTTCGTTAGGTCAGGGAGAGCGCCGGAGGCCCATCTCCCCTTTCCTCTCACCCCTCCCTGCCTTTTCCCCAAACACAGGCAGGCAACGCACTTTCGACTCTCCTGGTGTTGTTAGTGTATATGGTGGTGATCACTTAACATCAGGTGACCCACCTGTTCGTTTGCCTGCAATGACACAAAAAAAACATAAACTGGATGCTATACTACAATACCTAGTTCTTAAATTTGCATTTAAAAATGAAGATGCTGTGTAAATTTAAAATTATGGCAAAACTCGTTATAAGGATATGGTAAGGCGTCCTTACTGCCTTCCAGTAACGTGATTTAATTACATTTCACCCCTACAAGAATTTAAGAACTATAGCAAAAATAAACATTTATAACTTAGATTAAGTTTCATGAAAATACATGTAACAATGACACTGGCATATACGCTTGCAGCGCACATTACCTACAAAAAAGAACAAAGTTCCTAGAGCATTTACATTGTTAGCACTTCTAACTAAAATCCAAGCATTGAAAGACTGAATTAGTTTATTTGTATAGAAGTACATTTAACGCTGACACTGGCAGATACTACGGCGATAGCATTTACAGAAAAAAAAACTGAAAACTCTACACAGGGAATTGTATATTTCTTTTGTTGACACATATGTCTAGTTAAAATCTAGGATTTAAGAGGGATAAATTGCTTATTTACTGAACAAGAATGTTTTCTTTATCCTCTATTTATCCTCTAGTTCGAAATTGTCGCAATCCAAACCTTATATTTATTGTAGTTTTAAAAGATCCAGAACGATGATACACCATAGTATTACCCGTACAAAAGCTGGTTGCGGGTTTCTGAGCGACTCTTATTAGAAGCTGTCTCCATCTATCACCACCTGATCAGTTTATGTGATGGCCTCTCGTACGAGCTGCGGTTTACGTTTGCTGTGGGTTTGAGTCACGTATTCCGTGTAACGTTGGATACTAGGATCGCCATCATATAGTAGTGTAGTTTATTGTACATTTTAGTTTATATACTGGCGAGGTTAGTACCACAAGGCATTTTCTTCGAACTAAGCAGTGGTATCGTGATTGAATTTGCCAATATCGCAAATATAAAAGTATCAAAAGGATAAAAAAATACATAAAATATATATATATTTTTTATGTCATAGGTGGCAAACGAACTTGTGAGTCACCTGATGTGAAGTGATCACCACCGTCCATGGACACTAACAATACCAGAGGAGTTGCAAGTGAGTTGCCACCCTTTGGGTGGTAGGGTTAGGGGAGGGAGAGGGGAAAGGAGAGGGGAGAGGAGGTGGGCCTCCGGCGCTCTCACTAACCGAACAAAACGCAACAATGAGAGCACTGTTACTCCACGTCGGTTTTCTGCGAGAGGGTGGTACTACCCCGGGCGAGCCGACCCATTCATGCTGAAACCAGTAATAGTTTCAGCGTGGCTCTACCACCATTAAAAATATAAATTATAAGGCCCTTAAATATGGAATTGTGTTTTGTCAAGCTGGCCACTTTAATATCAAATATTTATTTTTATTTTATTTTTAGCAACCAATATTCTAGTAGATTATTACTGTATTGTCAAGTAGGTAATAACATTACATGTATCTAATGATCATTTCAATGTTCTAACAAGATGGTGGCCCGTTTGTTAGAACTTTCCAGGGAGTTTTTGTGGCAGCTCAGACTTCATGCTCTGTGGTATTATTTCCCATCCACTTCACTTGTGCAAAATAACCAGATTATATTGCGTAAAACACCACCAATATTACAAAATATATACAACACAAGATTATGAGTAATTTTTTTTTTTTCGAACTGACTTCGCTATTGACCCAGCAAGGTCTTAACAGCTTCACCGGACTATTAAGGCGAGCGCTTAAGGCTCTCAGCCGATTTTATTTTGACAACTAGCTCAAGGGTGCGCGGCACACCTCGGCTTTGGCTGTTGCCTGATACATGCAATTCGCGACCTATCTTTCTTTTTTTAACGTGGGGAAATCCCTTATGGAAACACCACCCTTACGGAGGAGAGGGTGGGTTATGTCCGACTCGCACAGACTAAAACCCCACGGTGTACCGTGTACAGACCGTCATTGTTGGGAAAAAATAAATAAAACCCTTCCACTTGCATGTGTAAGCATGTATCCGTGCACGTGTGTGGAGGTGATATGAGTAATGTCGTCGCAGTGATGTAAGATTTTGTGTGAGTGTATCGCGCGAGCAGCGTACGCAAGGGCTCCACACCGAGGGAACGGACCTAGGCTTGAGCAGCTGCCGAGGGGGGCCTAGTCTATTATGAATAAAATATAAAATCCGCTACAGACTAAGATCTCGCCAAAAACTCCGATTTCAAAAATTTGGCGTTTGGTTAAAAATCCAAATTCAAATAAATTTTAGACATGAATTTGTGTTTCGAATTTATTGATTAATCTGTTTTCGCACCATTTGAGTTTATGATTCTTTTTTTGATTATATGATTAGATCATTCATTATATATTAATACGTGAAGCCAAAACTTTGTACCACTTTTTGAGAGAAATGCGCGAACGGATGAACGTGAAATTTGGCATAGTTAAAATTTATATGAAGAAGAGGTGCAGAAAGCTATTTTTTTTATATAAAATGCATTACAAGTATATTAAATTAATTAAAATATACATTACTCACACTACTGCTTGAATTTTACACAACATATACAGTATACACACATGTAAATGAAAAAGACGTTTTAACATCCTTCATTTTACTCTTACGTTCCAATTACTTTTTTTTATATTTTTAACATGACTGACGTTGCTTGCCTTACATGTCCTATGAAATTAACTGGTCAAATTGTAGTTAAAGTGTGTAGTGTAGTGTGTGTTAGTGTAGTCAAATATAATATGTAAATTCATAATACATATTAATAATTAATTGATAAATCATTTATCTTTCGTAAATTTATGTAACCGCTGAAATAATTATTATTCTCTTTGGTCTAATTGAATGTCAAAATTTTTAGGTGACAGGACTGCTTTCACTTCGTGTCACTTTGCTTCATGTTGTCCATGTTCTCATAAGAGCAAAACAATATTACCAAATTCAATGTTAATGGTTTAATGTTCAGTTTTTTTATGGTGAACTCACTTCAAATGATGATTCAATAAAAAAAAACGAGCCAAAAAATACTTTGTAAAATCAAAATAAGAAAATGCTCATGAAAGTAATCCATGACTTAGATTTCCGCGGTTACTGATGCTGCCTGATGTCGCAATTATATTTAGCACAGTTGATGATGAATTTTGAACAAAAAGGAATTAATTCATTTCCAAAAGTTAATGGTAGTATTAAAAACATCTTTGTTTTGGATTCATCACTTAATTCTATTGTGTATCCATTACTTTTCCAAACGATGACACTGGGCATATCACCATGCGAAGCTGGGGTGGGTCACTAGTCTATATATAAATCGGCAGTGGAAAAATAATTAAGAACATTTTGCTCCTCTGTTTTCAGCCGATTTTCTTCATTCCTTTTTTATTTAGTAGCCATTAACGAGATTTAGTGTTGTCAATAATAAATTGTTTTTTTTCTCTATGGTCAAAGTTCGATCACTAGACACAAGCACTCCTATAAGAAAAAGTCAAATAAGGTAATTCTATGAATTAACCAGTATATGATTAATTAAAAAGGTCACCAATATCTGAACTTAAACTTTTTATTATCACGGTGATCGAGTGGAAAGCTACCAAATTTTTTATGTTAAGTCGAATGTAGTTAAGAATACTATTTTGAAATGCCGCCACCGGTTCCAAAAATATAACAGTTATTATACACAGCCAGCAAAGTACTGTAGCTGGTTTATGTTTTAGTAAAAAAATAGAAGTACATATTATTCACAGATATAGAGGCTTATTATAACCGTATACTACTATCGTTCATATACGCTTGATATAGCGCTTGGACTTATTAATTATAAGTATTATATAGATTGCCGCTACAACAAGAAGCTTTCCCAAACGATCGTCCTGTATAAAGTGCAAATAAACCTTGATGGAAATGCAATAGATACAAAATAGTGCAACAACCTCGATCTAAATGCAGATAAAAACAAAATCATTTCTATAATTTAAAACTGATTTTAGTATAACCGGGTTATATTTTATGCTGACTGTTGAGAATTTAAATATAATAGGGTTCGTAAAGTGGTCAAAGTTCAATTATAATTCATTATTTTTTAAGTTTCAATATTATTATGTTTTTGCTAAAAGGTTGCATTTCTTTATTGATAACATTAGAGCTCTTCAATAGCTACTGAAGAGAAAACAAATAAGAAAATCGGTTGACAATCATAGTGTTGATATTTGTGAAGTATTATTTGTGCCCGCGACTCCGCACGCTTTAGTATACGGTAGTAATTTTCGTTTAGGAACTTTATTTTAATTCATATTTTATGATTTCTGAAATCATTTATACAAAAAAAAACTACAATGAGTTCAGGATAAATAAAAATGTATTTATTTCGTATCTAGAAACAACTATCGTCACATTTTTTATACGTCTATAAAATGTCAATATTATTCTATTTTTGAGTTAATTATGACACAGACAGAATTATACTTTTATTAATATAGCTGTCATTTACTTGTCCAAATAGATATACATTAATTTTTTCAACAGTCGCGTTATTTTATTAAAAAAATATTCATACAATTCAGTATGGCATGGTTAACTCAATAGGGTATAGAGATGTTTCGGTTTTCATTGTTTCGATTTTGAGCTCGAATAACTTATGAACCAGTCAAATTAGAAAAAAAATAACGGAACTTTTTCGGTGTTATTTCCATCTATAACTTTCGCTGTCGTCGGGTACGGGATTATTTTAAAATTAAGAGCTGTAGTTTGGCACGATTTTTTTAAAGTGAAGCCTTCTTTAGGCGCGTTTTGCGGTATTTTTGGCAGGAGATAAATTATTAATTTCGCGTCATGACATGCTACGTAAGCATGACCAGCCGTATTGCGCTTGCGCTGCTTGCGTCAGACTAGCGACGCTTTGTATAGGGGCCTGTGTACATGTAATATTGATATTTTGCAGCTCATCATACGTTTGACTGGTTAATAGACTTTATAAAGATGTATATAATTAGTGCTCCGAGTGCTAATAGATATGAAAACCACATTAATATTAATAATTTCGATAAACAAATTCGATTAAATATTGTCATTCACACTATAATAAATATGAAAATTCAAAAGGGAACACATTTATTTCATTGTTTTGAGTTTTCACATCTCTCAGTAGTCATTACGACTGTCTCGATTATTACCTCTATCCTGAAGAATAATTCGAACATAACCTAAATGAGGACCACCATAATATATAAGTATAGATATATACGTTTATATACAGGCATACCGCCTTTCTCATCGAGCAGTTCTCTACATGACATCCCAGATGCGAAGCTGCGATCTTATTTACTACGCGTGTACAACGCTTTCAAAGGAGAGGTCCCACACATACACCACGAGTCGGACGTTTTCGATCAGGTAACGGTAGGGTTTTGTACATAGACGTGAACCGAATAATTCGATTCGAGACTTCAAATCGAACATCATTTTTCGTTTCGATTCGAGTATTATTCGCACATCCCTAGCTTTAGACTATGAATCGGTTTTTACACGCGACTTCATTTATTTGGATTTTTTTTCCCCCAGCTCATTTTTGTATTTGATAAATGTTAGCTGTTTACAGTTTATTCAGGTCGTAGCAAAACAAATGAAAAATTTTCAGTGCTTTAACTTTTTATTACCATTGATATGTTATCTATTTTGTTAGACATCTCTCGGTGGCTTGGCAGGTCGCAGGCTAAGTAAAGGACTATAGTTCGATAGTCCTGCTTAATGTTATACATCAATATTAGTTATTTCCCGCGACGTTGTCTACGTATTTTTCGGTGCATTCAGGATGAAAATTGACCTATGTCGTACCCCACGCTACATGCACCCCAAATTAAATTGCGATCACTTCAAGATGTTTTGTTGTAAACGTAGTAACAAACAGACTGATAGACACAGTTACTTTTGTTTTTACAATAATGTTAATCGATTTGGAGAGTAGCTATAATAAAAGTGACGCTTGCGAACAAGTATAGAATAAAATATTACTTTTCCCATATAATACTGTAACTGTATTGTTTTACGATTGTTTACTTACAAGTAGTTTACTTGTTCCCGAGACTTCTTTCTCATCAAAATGGTATTCATGTTTCGTATTTAACTTAACTGTGGGTTGTCTTTCTTTAATGTTACCACTGTAACGGCCTCAACTTATGTTTGTTAATAATATATAACATATTAAATACTCTAAAGAGTTCTCTATCTACTGGTAAAAGTCTCGCTAAAATTGGTTCAGCTGTTTCGGAGATAAGCTCGTACAAACAGTAGATACTAAGACGTTTTAATATATTTCTCTATATTGTTGTATTAACAATATCCAATAATTTTCTAGATCAAACAAATGCAACAGAAGGAGAAGTACGCAAAACACGCCGTGGATTATCCCATCTCTGTATACACAAGTGAGTGCAACGTCCCTTCAATACCACTTGATATACATTTATTAAATGTAAATCGAAACGAAATTCCCGTTAGACTCGGTTTATAAGTAAAATACAGTCCGCTACATAACTATGCTGTCATTTTAATAAATTGAATCACAAATGTGTGTCGGTTGCATGCATTATATAATCAACGTGGCTTCCAGGCGCGGCGGACGCTGACAAATCGCACTCGAGCTACAGAAAGAAACGACGCTCCATCCGCACTCCACAAGTAAGTATCGATCCCTCTGAGTACATAAGAAAAAAAATCGGGAAACTCGATCTAAACGATATCACGCAACTGGCGAGACTGATAGAGGGTCACGACGCCGTTACGGACGACGACAGGCACCATGATAAACAGAAGGACCTCCAGGAACAGATATTGGCGTTACTCGATCCGGAAGATTCCCCGGACCCGAAAGTGCTGAGGCAATCCCTCGCGGAACTTCTTCAGGGTCCGACGAGGACACGCGTCAAGCAGGACCATTCGAGGGTGTCACAGTTCTTTCAGGGGAAGCAAGAGAAAGAAGCCAAACCATCGCGTCGACTGAAAGGTCTCGACCCTAGTACTATTAGACAAGTGGATTTCGATAATTTCGATGATTCAGCCGATACTGACGCGACAGTCGTGAACGTCGATACAAAGACTGATGCGGTTTCGCATTTTAGAAATAACAAGTCACGTTCTTCAGAGAGTCCCGTGTACGTACCGAAAGAGAGGCGCTTATCGGATGCTTTGGATAAGAGGCGCCACTCGCAAAGTCTGGACGTCGTTTACAAACGATCGAATTCTGTAGGGCCGACGGAAATCGCGAACACGAAGCGTATCGCAGAAATTTTTGAAGGCAACAGAAGAAGGCATACACCAAGCCCCGAGACGAGGTCGACCCGTTCTAGTTCTACGACGAACCCTGAAATGGCATTGCGCTTGCAACGGATGACCGAGATAATCGAAGGCAAGAGGAGGGACACCCCGAGTCCGGACAGACTGAAACTAGAGTCTATCGGTAATCCAGAGATGGCTTTGCGCCGTCAAAGAGTTGTCGATCTAATCCAAGGGACGAAACCGCGGCCGCTGACGCCTCCGGAGAGGAAAAACAGCGGGGAAATGTCGTTCAGGATGCAGAGGATGTCCGATATGATGCAGAAGAAGAACGCCGAAGCGAAACGTCCGAAGAGTTCAGGTAGAAGGAAGGCCGCGAGGGAGATAATGAGGCAGCGCTTCGAGAAGAGTCTACAGATGTTGGCGGCTGAGCCCCGTATGGATTTCGCTCCGTCGGCCGATCTTGAAAACGATTACGGCCTGCAACAGTACAGGGCGAATGCGCTGGACTTCGACGAACGTGTGAAAAAATTGGAGAAAAAATTGCAACACTATGTGAGGCCGATTGACTCTATGTGTGGCATGAGAATGTTCGATATCACTCGTTGAAACTAGACGTCGCATTTGTGGTGGCTGAATGAGATATCGGCTCTAGGTCTATAAATATTACCTAACCGGAGTCTTAATCTATTATATTATTCGAGATTAATTTGTCAATAGTATTGATTATCAGTCTCATTCGCCCATCATTCACGACTGCTACAAAGAATAATCTGCACGGTTTGACGTGTCAACGTTTTCCTTGACAGTGATGACTATAATCATTATGTGTGTGTGTGTGCATGATTTAACACTTGGAACATTTAATGTTTTATGCTTACAGAGATGCTTCGAGTGTGTCTCACAAACCCAGTTCGGAACCAAATACATTTATCGGTGACGTGTCGTTTTTCTTTGAGAAATTTTAATTACGAAAAAAATTTTTGATCGAAAAACGGGGCGTCGTTGGTGAAAGTATTCGTCGAGTACCGGATACGATTTGCTACCTAATGAACTGTTATCGTGA
>MU161938.1:16316-31784 GCA_015888305.1 Antheraea pernyi
GACAGACAGACAAAAATTTTAAAAGGGTTATTTTTGGCTTCTATATCGACAACAAAGCCTACCCCTATCAAAATTTTCAAAAAATATTTAATGTACAGATTTGGCACTGCTACAGTTTTATTATAATATAAGATAAGATAAGATATGTATGTATACACAGAAAATAAGCACTACATCTCAATAACCATCTACTCGTAATTTCTTTTACATGCTTAATACTATCTGGATCCCGCTTGCCTATTTGGGCGTGAACAATGGCAAACAGTCAATCGAACCCTACAATAGCCCTAGTCTAGAATCATCTACGAAAAATGTCGCAACGAATGGTCATAGTACTGTGTCAATACACTTAGTAGTTTTGACGTGGTTGAACCTCAAAGGAACTGCATTTTCCTTATAGATTAACCAATAATATAATAAAGTATAAAACAACGTTTACTATGGAATTAAAATTATATTCGTAATTCCGTTTGCGTACCTATACAATTTCTTACGAAATGGAACAATTCGAATATCTTCGAAATACAAATTTATTACCTTTAGTAAGTTTCGAAACATCTGCGCCATCGCATGATTTCATTATCGGAACATTGCGACTGGAGCTTTAAGTACGCTGAATCTACAATTTATGTAAAACGGCTCGCCAATCTGCAAACACGTTCGTGTTCTCGGCAACTACGCTTCGTGCTAAGTAGATTAAGTATGAACATAGCTACTTCGTGTAAGTAATACTACGCTAGAAATTTGTACAACACGTTTGTTTAATCTACCACAAAATAATAATACTGCATTATTATTTATCTGTGAACAACTTCGTCTGTGTCGTTTACTACGTAGTCCGGTGAAGCTGTTAAGACCTCGCTTGGTCAATAGCGTAGGCAGTTCGAAAAAAAAAACTGCGTCAATTCAATTCTTTTGTTATATCTCAAACGAATTAGTAGGGATTTATTCTTTTCCCTTATCGAATTGAATTAGTTTAGAAAAAAAATATCCGAGGCAAAGTACATATAAGAGTTGTTGAGGTATGTATGCTTGGTACACATATATGTTTCAACAACTCATAGAAGTATAAATACGTAGCTTGTAAAATCGGCTGAGTGCGTTAAGCGGTCACCTTAGTAGGTGGCTTGGTAGGTGAAGCTGCTAAGACCTTGCTAGGTCAATAGCATAGTCCGAAACAAAAAATCAAACGGATTAGGCAGCGTTTTTGACGAAAGCTTCCAGGCGGCTTGATTTTTTTCAACACTTCTAACAATTACCGTTATATTTCAACCAATTTAGACAAAATTCTTAATTAATTATACCAAAACCTTCCTCGTGAATCACTCAATCTATAAATGAAAATCCCTTCAGTAGTTTTTGAGTTTATCGCGAACAGACAGACACAGACGTGGCAGAGGACTTTATTTTATAATATGCAGTGAAGTTACTTGCGTTTGTATAAAAAATAAAATTAATTAAAATACCATATTAAATAGGCCAATAAAAGATGGACTATAGAAACTGTAACGTGGAAAAATCCTCAAAGAAAGAGGAAAGTTGATGGACTGATGAGACGGTTGGCTGATGACATTACATAGTTGATAGGAAACGATTGGATCAATTTAACCAGTAACCAGTGTCTATGGACGGTTGTGATCACTTAACATCAGGTGATCCACTTGTTCGTTTGCCTCCTATGACATAAAAAAAGTTAATAAACACCCAAGAACAAGGTTATACTATTTTTTTGTGTGCGTGTCTGTAGGTTTGTGCTGAATTGATTTTCATTGGAATTTAATTGACATATAAAGGACTTTTCAAATAATAATTTAGGCTAGACATCGCTTTTTCATATAAATAGTGCAAGTATATGGTAAGCTTACATCTTACATGTAGTACATGATGGTGGTAGAGCCAGGCTGAAACTATTACTGGTTTCAACATGAATGGGTCGCCTCGCCCGGGGTAGTACCACCCTCTCATAGAAAACCGACGTGAAGTAGCTGGGCTTGCATTGTTGCGTTTCGTTCGGTCAGTGAGAGCGCCGGAAGCCCACCTCCCCTCCCCTAACCCTTCCCCCAAAGGGTGGCAACGCACTTGCGACTCCTCGGGTGTTGTTAGTGTCCATGGACGGTGGTGATCACTTAACAGCAGGTGACCCATCTGTTCGTTTGCCACCTATGACATAAAAAAAAGCATATCTATTCATATAAATATAAATGTAACATGTCTGTAATTATTCGATTTTTGTGAAAAAAAAATGTTGCAGGTGTCTAGGGTTAAGTAATGAAAAACATTTCAATCATTTTTAGAAATGTCTGTCTGTCTCTTTGTATGAACACGCATCGCTGCTAAAATACTGGGTTCACAATAAAACCCCAAAAAAAATCATAAAGCATATCCTCGAGAATAACTTAGGCTTTCTTTCATTAAAATCGGTCTACACTATCAAAAGTTATTGTAGTTTGAATGACGGTTCAGGTTATGTACTTACTAGATAAAAGTTGATAAGCAAATGGACATAATACACTCCAATTATTTTATTAATCACTGTTTTTTTTTACATATGGTTCCACCCGAATTAAGTCGGTACAGCTAGTTATTAATAAATTTGGTAGTGATAGAAGGTTTTAGACATGAAGAAATTGAAAAGAATGTATTCATAATTAATTATATTATTACTACGTCAGATGACTTAGTAGTGTACAAATAAATTTTAACAATGCATGTAGCTGAAAGTGCCTCGTTTGAAACCAACAAATAGATTTGATAGAAATTTATTTAATACCCTATTTATGAAATAATATCTTAACGTAAATGCAATGAAATGTGAACAAGAGGAGGTTGTTTTCTAAAACCATCACACAGTGCGAAAACAAAGAATCATTGATTTAAAAAACTGTTACACTATTTGTTATTACAGTATAGTATAGCTAATTTTATTTCAGTTAAAGGCAAGTGAAAATCCTACGTTGAAAATACCGGTTAATTTCATTGCAGTAATAGATGAGCGAATTAATTCTCGGAACGTTCCCACCGGCCATAAATAAAGGCCTAGCTCGTGCAAACACAGGAAAGTGTGCAAACAACATAAAACACGGAATGATTGCAATTAAAAACGCATTGGGCGGGCACGTGGCCCCCACCGCCATCTTGGACTGTTTATTCAGTTTAATCGTTATTAATTAAGGATTTGCTACGATTAGATATTACTTGAAATTGTAAATTTTATTCTCGTTTAAGTAATATAAACTTATGGTATCTATTCTTTGTAATTTAGGGACATAATAAAGGTATGTTAGAGCGGCTCGGACCGTGATTCCTACAGCGTTATTATTATTTATTAAATGTACTAATATTAAATGTAATATTGATCTATGTGATATTGTGTAAAAATCGACGCAACTATATATAAGTAAATATGCTACAGCGTAATTTAATGAAAAAAAAATGGATAAAATAAAAATCCTCTACATTAAAAAAAATACATTTGTACCAATATTCATGGTGGTGTATCAAAAGCTGTTCTATTCTATCCATGTCCTGGATATGGACATCCATCTTTATATATATACTAGCGGGCCGGGCGGACGTTGTCCTGCTTAGATAATTTAAAAAAAATATCTAAAATTCAACCACAGCGCCACCTTTTGGTTCCAATTGTGAATCTAAACCATTCTCGGATCCACTCAAACACGCACACAAAATTCCATCAAAATCGGTCCAGCCGTTTAGGAGGAGTTCGGTGATATACAGGCGTACAGAAGAAATTTATATATAAAGATAGAGACGAAGATAATATATTATTACTTACAGCATAATATAACGTATATAGAGTCTATTAAAAATTATCAGTAACCAAACAATTCAGAAATAAATTGAAATGAAAATAATTAAGCCCTTCCAGATAAAATCGTGTGTACCAATATCATTGTCACTGTTGCAAATACATAATATATCGGTAAAACTTTCCGTTTGATACTATTCCTTCCTGAACTATAAAATTCATACAAATCACTGCGATATTCCCTAACAATAAAACTCGGAGATCAACAAAAGGAAATAATCCCCATAAATTCGCTAAAGGTTCTAAAAAAATCATTACATATTTATACCGTACCGCCCTTGGGTTGCAATATTTTTTTTATTCATGGGGCCCTTTTTGCCCGCGGTGCCAATATCGGGAAAGATCGCGGATGATCCATCGCTGAGAGCGTGAAGGGCTGGTAAGGCCGGGGGGCTAAACACCAGATTTTCTGCACGAACTCACTGATTCGACATTTATTGAATACCTTTAGTTCGATTTCCTAAACATTATATTCGCTGCTTATTTTAAATATTTTCAGTGTATTAAAATTTCAAAGCCTCATTGAAACCAAAAAGTTTTAATGGTAGTTTCGGCTAATTCACGACTTGTTTTACAGTTACTTGAAGCAAACGCCTCAATTGACATAGGTTCTAACCTTGCTATGAAGGAAAACACTGTGGTGACACTGTTGTATAGTAATAGGCCATTTTGCAATTCTGACCTTAGTTCGGTGAAGCTGTGAAGGACCATCATGCCAATAGCATTAGCCAAATTAAAAAAAAATTAGAGGCAGTCATAGGCAGTGCTTCTGGGGAGTAAGGGGTGTTAAATAATATCTAAGAATTGAGACATCCAAGCCAACGTCACCTGCACGTGGTGCACCCTGCTGAATAACGAACGAGGCAATGGCGAAAGCGGGGTTTTACAGCCCGACTGGGTCGCAACCACCATGTATATGGCGAAAAACCCCGTCATAGTGATTCGCTTTTGCGGGTCGCGTTTCGGGATCAGCCTATGCATATACAGCTTTTCGCACGCCGGCATGACAGTGGCGACCGGCGATGGATAGTGTGTCACTCGGTGGTCGCCGTTGTTTTTGGATTGTACTGTGGTTACCATCAGGTACAGTGCCGTCATTTTGCCGTGCTACAATAAAAAAAAAAAGAGTGCGGACAGAAGTGAAGACTCGCAACAATGAAATAAATGCTCTTATGAATTTTTATAATCATTATAGAGTGAATGACAATATTTCAATTTCAGAATATGTTTATTAAAATTATTAACATCACTGTGGTTTTCATATCTATTCGCACTCGGAACAATAATTATATACATTTTTATAAAGTCTATTAATCAATCAAACGTATGATGAGCTGCAAAATATCAATATTACGTATACGGTGGTAATGGTGGTAGAGCCACGTTATGGTGATAGAGCCACGCTGAAACTATTACTGGTTTCAGCATGACTGGGTCGGCTCGCCCGGGGTAGTACCACCCTCTCATAGAAAACCGACGTGAAGTAACAGTGCTTGCATTGTTGCGTTTCGTTCGGTCAGTGAGAGCGCCGAAGACCCATCTCCCCTCCCCTCTCCTCTCTCCTCTCCTTTTCCCTCCCCTAACCCTTCCCTCCGAAAGATGGCAACACACTTACGGGTGGTGAACACTTAACGTCAGGTGACTTACCTGTTCGTTTGACACCAATGACATAAAAAAAATACATAGGCCACTATACTACGCGTTGCTAGTTCGACGCAAGCCGCGTAAGCGCAATACGGTCGGTAATGCCTACGTCCTCCTGCCAAAAATACCGCACAACAACCCACCTAATAAACTTTTCACCTCAAGAAAATGCAATGCGGGCCTTATTAGCTTACTCCCAAATTATTGTAGTTGCTGCACTTAACAGCCAGTTTCGCTTAGACTTGGGTATAATCATCTTGGGCTTTAACGTGACATCAGGTGAGATTGCGGTCAGGCGGTACACCTATTCAAAATCCATGTTATAATTCTCTCTTAATCATAAACAAGTCTATTCTCCGTTTCCTCCAATAAAACTTGAAAGTCAAAGATATAAACGCCGGTTTCTGAGAATTACTTGTCGCCGCCGCGTCGTGGTACCTACATGGAAATATTTTAAGATAGAACGGGCAAAGTTTGCTCAGTTAGATAAGCGACGTAGCGGATGCATATGTTTGTATACGCGTGTACGTATACATTACTTAGATATAGTCAAAGACAGGCCGACCTTTGTTAGTGATACTTAAATAATTAGGTATCGGGTTATTAATTTTAGTTGAATAAGTGCATTTATTCGAAATCCCTCATTCTATTACTTCGGTATCTTAATCATGTCCTGATGCAGTTGCCGTTAGTCTGTTTATTTGTTGATAATTGGAAAGAATTGTGTGCCGCTTTCAAAATATTTTCTGAGAAGTTAGAATGAGTGTAGAGTCTGATCGAGTAGTAATATTTTTATTGTTATTTATTTAGTATTATTAAGCTCATATATAATTATCTCATTTTTATTATATATTTAAAATGTGTGATTTATATATCTTTAGGTGTGACAGTTCAACTGTGTAAATAAATGAATTAAAGAATTATAAGATGGTCTGAATCACAACTGGAAAGTAGTTTATTAATTTTAAGGATTAATTCAAACTTTCTCGTCTTTATGTAAGGCTTTGAAAAACCGCATCGAAATGTAGTATCTGATCACTAAACACCACTAATCAAAACGTACCTCAGTCAATCAAATTCAAGAATACTTTAATCAACTTGGACCCTAAGAAGGCGTTTGTGAACGTCAAAAACTGTTTCGAAAAAAAAAAACCAAGTTAACGAGAAGAACAGGCAAGATACTCGATCGGGTTCGTACATATTTTTATAATGTATTAAAGTTACCGTATCACAGACAGCGCATAGGTATATTTTGTTGATAGATGTCGCTATGAAGTTATGTTTTCGTGACCTAATATATCATTACATATTATAAAAGTCCTCTGCCACGTTTCTCTGTCTGTCTGTTCGCAGTAAACTCAAAAACTACTGAACGGATTTTCATGTAGTTTTCATCACTCGATAAAGTGATTCATAAGGAAGGTTTAGGTATATAATTTGTTAAGATTTTTTTATTATCAGGGTAGGACAATATCCGCCGGGCCCGCTAGTTTAAAATAAATTTGATCTATTCTCAATAATAAGATAGAAAATTTATATTATAATATAAAGTAGAATTTATCATACTTATCTATTTTATTACGAAAAATATTCTATTTGTGAATATTCAGGTCTATATTTTAGGTACCTATATATTCTACTTTTTTGTTAGTGAAATCCATAGTTTTAATGAAATTTTCTCGATTCGTACTGAAAAGATTGACAAATCCGTGAGATTGAAATCGGGGCTGACTCCTCGTTTACATAGTTTTTAAACCGCATATGTTATTTCTACACACACATAAAAATATAGGGAACGAGATGTTAACAAATAGATGGTTACAGTAATCTGACCTCAAAGATATGAGAAAATACAATAAAATGCTATCTGGCAAAATTCCGCGACGTATGAGCCATACGTTCTACCTGCCTACATTATCTTAAATGAATAATGTATGTACGTATTCGTGAGTACACACTAAGTGCTACTGATGGCTTGTTTTCTGTTCCCATATTTGTAGGCGTGGCGTATGTACACACCTACTTATTAATATTATTTTATTTGATTGTTAAACTTTTTTGTGAGATCTGCTTCTTTTAATGTTGCCAGCAATTTCCTTCTCGTACAAATAGTTTGCTTTACTCATGGGAACTATTTACCTATTTTGTGTAGATTAAATGTGAAAAAACATTTATGAATTGTAATTTAATTCATTACTATTTAATCCATGTAAATTTTTAATAGAATTTAAGTTACCTCTGTCAAATTCTCTCATTGCCTTTTAGTCCCTATGGGAAAACAAAATTATGTCTATAAAAATCTTGTCAAATTCAGTTAAACCGTTTCAGAGATTGGGCCAAACCATCAATAGATACCTCAGTTTTATTTATAGACTAGCTTCTGCGCTGCAAACTTCGCCCGCGTGGAATAGCTTTGGGCTAACGCTAGCACGCAGCGGAAACTATCAAAATGAAAAAACAATCCGATTTCCTCGATAAATGACTTATCTAATAATAATAATTAATATAGAAAATACTATATAAGTACCTATACTAATATTCGATAGTATCGAACTGAACGGTAAAGAAATTAACGAGTTAAAATGCCGCCAACTAGGAAATTATAGTTAAATGTATATTATTAAACTCTTTTATTAAAATCTCCATGACTAATACTTGTAGCACTATGACTCGAGTATGTAATTATTTTCTTGACTTTACGCCTTCCTTTCTGTGTTCTTGCCTCGGGTTACCACTGTAGGAGCCTTTTTTTAATGTAATAGGTGGCAAACGAAAGTGCGTAAAATAGACTGTGTGATACTTAACTCCATACATGGTATTTACAGTTACAAGAGTTTCAATTCTTTTAATGACATATTCCATTCACAATAAATTTAAACTTTCCAGCCAGTCTGCAAAAAGATGACATACTTGAGTCATTGTGCTACATACTGCTATATTAAAAAAAGTGTGTGTGTACTTATGTACACGCGTTAGAAGTCATACTTCTTTGGCGTAACAAGATAAAAAATCTTTTCAAAAATGCGAGCTGACCCATTAATGCTGAAAGCAGTAATAGCTTCAGCGTGCCTCTACCACCATTAGTCTAGCCTAGTCTGATTCGGAGAGCGTCATAATAAAACTCGCAAAAGTGCGTAAAATAGACTGTATAATATTTCACTCCATACACGGTGTTTACAGTTGCAATTGTTTTAATCACATATTCCATTAACAATAAATTTAAACGTTCCAGCCAGATACTAACAATAGAAAAAAGGTATTTAATACATTGAAAGTTTTAATACAAAGAAATACCAACAACAAATACAAAGAAACAAAATGTTGACTATAGCTAACTTCAGGGTGTCGGTTTTTAGTGACGGTGTGCGCACGCATCGTAAAAATTTACTCTCATCATTTTTCCCTAACGCGGCAAAAGAAGTACAACTTCAAAAACTGACGGTACAATTGAAATTGGTTGAAGAAGAATGAACACGCCGTCTGCCAACAAATATTTTGAACACGTAAACGTGTATTCTAATACAATATCCAAACTCAACGGCTACTTGGAAACTTGCGTAAGAAATAAGTTGATCGAAGCCGCACCGACCAGACAAGCCTGTGTCAACAAGACAGGAATTAGTCCAAATTATGTGCGCCTCCACCCTTGCAGCCCCATTCCTAGCGTACCCTTCGTCAAATCAATATTTGTTGTCCGCACTCTTCTGCCTTAACAACACGCATAATCACTATCAATTAAAAGCGAACACTAATTCCACTGCATAGAATATCTTTTATATTGTAACCGATTGTGGAGTTACACCGTTTTGTATACAAACGTTTGACTCATCCCTGCTACAGCTGTCTCTATAAACGCAATGTCGTCTCTCTCTGACACAGTTTTCCACGGGATACATGGATCGGATTGTTGATGGTTTTAGAATAATTTCTACCAGAAAATAAAAGAATTATGACCTGTGGAGCTACCCTGAAAATGAAATCTATATACTTAGTTTAAGAATTAATTCGTTTCATACAAATCAAAAAGTTTCGGGTTGGTCATTTGATAATTCATTAGCACAAATAAACCTGCTACTTTAATTAAAAATACATCATCATGACGTAAACACACAGTAATAATATAATATACGTGTATATATAGAATAAAAAGTAAATATATATCATATTTTTATACTGCGTTTCAATACCAAGATCACTAGATATTAAAAAACAAAGTCCTCTGCCACGTTTCTCTGTCTGTCTGTTCGCGATAAACTCAAAAACTACTGAACGGATTTTCATGCGGTTTTCACCAGTGGTTAAAGTGATTCACGAGGAAGATTTAAGCATATCCTTTGTTTTTTTTTATTATCAGGGCGGGACGACGTCCTTCGGGCCCGCTAGTTAAAAAAAGGGGGGAATTGATTTAGAATTCGCTTCAGCTACTGGTGTACTAATATAGAGTAGTTTCAAAACCACGGATTGTGAATGGATGTTATGTGTTTTTATTATTTTGTTTCGATAAATACACTTCTGGTTTAGCTGTCTTCAAAAGAATAAATATCATATTTTTCATTGTATCTCAATCATTATTTTAAGTATCCTAACTGATATTATAAATGCGATAGTGAGTCGGTTAGTTTGTCACTCTTTCACGAGTTAATTATCAATTCATCATCGTGAAATTTTACACACACCTCGTTTAGGGTACATAATTAGAAATAGGCTACCTTTCATCCAGAAAGTAGTACTGTTCCCAAGGGTTAGGCCAAATTAATATTAACATGAGGGAAACCGCGGCCATTAGTGAATCGTAAATAATTTGATTTAGAAACCTTTCAATCTATTATTATAATATGGAAGGTGAAATATGAACACAGTGAAAATAAAAACACACGTGACAATGCATTAGTTTAAGTTATTTTTCTATGTTGCTTAAAGACTACAACGTATTTTCTGTTTTAAGAACGAAGGAATGACGATTACTTACAAATTTTTTTTTTAAACTGTAGAATATATATATTTTTATTATAACAAGGAAAGCAATATGTTTGTATAAACCCCGTTCATTCACATATATATTTTCAAACAAACCCGTAAGCGAATCGCAAACATGCTAACCTGCAAAAAGGCGGTCTCGTGTAGCTTACACATCAATTAATATAAAAAAACTCGCGTTTCGACTCTTGTTGAATATTCATAAAGAGCTGTTAATTGCACAACTCTGCAAATACGACGTGAAGTGAGAGCGACTCCACGGTTCCTAAGGCACGTATTCCCCCCCGCGCCCCGCTCACCGCCTCGTCCTCCAAAAGACCAACCCCGTGCACACATACGCACCCGTGCGGGCACACACGCACAAAGAGCGCGCGCAACCGGGAAAACTACGGCCTTTTACGTACGTATTGTGTATAATAACGCGAATATAGTATATGTAAAAATTACATAAAGCATTCTCTTTTATTTTCTTAAATATTTTCACTGTTATAGTCTGACCGCAATCGCTGTACCGCGCCTTAGGTATGCGTGGGGAGGCGGGGAGTCGTAAAGAAAGCCCATAAATTCACATGAGATTCATAATATCAGACAGATCTTAGGATATTAAAGCACAATTTTTGAAGCTGTGTATTTACGAGCATAATTATATCTAATCCCTGTTTTTCTCTAATATGAGTTTTAGATAAGAACGAATAAAGAACCAAAATAAATGAAATGAGTCTTAAATTCTTGCAAATATGAAATCTTAACGTATAGTGCACGATCTGTCTTTAGATATTTTATTTCGTTTGCGTCTGACACATCAGTCTATTCGCCCCCTCTGCGCCGTCTCGCCGCTCGCATACTTATGGCGTAGAACAGCGGTAACGGTCAGAATATAAATAACAACTTGAGTCAGTACAAGTTTATTCATTATTAATATCTGCTTAGCATAAAAATACACGCCGCTTTTGTCTAGAACTAAGTAATACACAGTATTTGTGGTAAATAAAACCGAATTCGATAAAAACTTCGACAAAAGTTTTTTCTTCACTTCATAACCATTTTCAAGTAATACTTCTTTCGGAGCTTTTGGGGAAAATGATGAGAGTGAAATTTTACGATACGCACGCACACCGACATTTAAAAGCGACATCATGAAGTAGGTTGTTAAATGTCTGTCAAGTTTTTACGAGAACGGATAACTAACTATAATAAAAATGGTTATACTAAATCGTAGTCGCTTTGTGTGACTTTTAAAAACCTTATTTTATGGTCTGTTAATTAAATTCAAGACGATTATCATATGTTATGAGCGAGCCCACACACAAAATCTGTTTTCTCGTATATATGTTTCTATAAAACTGGGTAAAATGCTATTTTTATGGACAGTCCTTCGTTATGCATAACGTGGCACAAATCGTCATAAAGTGTTTTTTACACACAAAGTAAATTAAAGAAAACAATCGAGCATCTGTCGTTTAATTATATACTGCACAGAAAACGCGTGTTGGTTGTGTGCGCATCTATTTACGTGACGAGTAAATATGTACCCGTGCTCGTGGAGGCTGCATTAATAATTCAATTGGTCGACGGTCGCCGCCCGCCGCCGCCCGCTCGCCTTCTGTAAACGATTTTTAACTCACCGCCAAACCGATTAATTGGGCTACGGGTACCGGCCCGAAGAGAGGAAATCTTTTCGATTGTGAATTTTAAAAAAACAACTTCATCTACTAAGCGCTGCCTTTACATCTTTAACAAAGTAATTCAATTTTGATTAAAAAATGGGAAATCATTACCTCGTATTTAATTATTTATTTGTGTTATAATATCATCAGCAAATGTCTTTAATTCGAATTTGTATGTGCTTACTTTACTCTGATCGTGTTAAAAGGAGTCCAATGTATTTTCAAAATTTGTTATGATGTGTATAAATTGTATTCATGATCTAAAATGGGAAGTTTGTTTAAGATCAGTGAATACCAACACCGTTGGATGGATAACCGTCAAAATTCATGAAGAAACGTTTTAGATTATTTATTTTAATATACGTCACTAGATGGCGCTGTTTTTATAACCAAATTATTTACATATTACAAAAAATTGTCATTTCAACAGATAAATAACAAGAGTTATTAATAATATTTTCACATGTTCCTACGTACCCCATACTAAAACGAGAAAAGTTTGAAAATATAGCTGTGTTGACACTTTAACAACCAGTTGATTGAGGGCCGCAGACAAACACCCACAACGGTCTGGCCGCGGCTTGATTTCTTTGCCAAACACTAATGTTTGGAAACGGTCGACGCGATTACGTACCGATCTTGTTCCCTCTATCCTTTGCATATTTGTATGTATATATTATTATTTTGCAATAAAGATTATTTGTATTAGTTTTTGCTGACGATATATCGATTTGTAAGACGCATATCTTTACCTTATTATATGTTGACGGGGAAAGCATTTGTATTGTCTTCTTATGCTATTTTTTCCAATAACTTTAGATTGGGCTAGGTCTTTATGTTGTATCGTATCTATAGTAAATCTGACGAGTTGCTATTCTATGATTCAATTTGATTAGATCTACCTGAAAAAATAGGCACGCTTAGTATATATGACTTTTTTTTTTATTGTAGCACGGCCAAATGACTGCACTATGCCTGATGGTAAGCACAGTACAATGGCGACCACCGAGTGAGACCTATACATCGCTTTTCGGCCGCTGTCATGCCGGCCTGCGAAAAGCTGGATATGCACAGCTCGAAACGCGACCCACAGAAGCGAATCACTATGACGAGCTTTTTCGCCATATACATGGTGGTTGCGATCCAGTCAGGCTGTAAAATCCTACCACCCCGCTTTCACCATTGCCTCGTTCGTCATTCAGCAGGGTGTGCACGCGCAGGTGAGGTTGGCTTGGGTGTCTCAAGTCTTATGATGTTATTCACACGTCGTAGAAGTGAAACTTTTAAAAAGAAAGCGAGAAGAGCGTATATCTTACTGATCTCCAATACCCGAAGGCAAGCGAGACTGTGCTCCCACTCTACCCGGTACAGTGTTCACCTCCACCATTTTTCGTTATACCAAAAATTCTTCACCATCATCATACTGTAAGAGACCCACTGCAGGCCCATAGGCCCCTTCCCGAGGGAAGGCATGGTCATAATCACCAACCACGACGTATTGGCGATTTCAAGCTCTGATTAATCCACAGTTCTACGTTTTCCCACATACAGTGGTACAATAAGAACATTTTTAAGGTTCAGGTGTCCTCACGATGTTATCCGTCACCGTCAGAAGATAATGTTACCAATCTAAATCAGTAAATGTACGCGAATTCCGAAAAATTCATTAGTACATGCCGGAGTTCGAACCTGCAGACATCGTATCGACACCGCCGGTTACTACGGACTTTTGACACACAAAAAGGTTGCATATGAGAATTTAAAAACACTCCCATAAGAAGTTTTACTTGAAAAATGATTGTAACAATTTGCTCGTGCGTAATTAACATTCTGTATATAAATTCTGAAAGGAAATTTGCTCGACACCCCATCGGTACCTCTATAACGAACATTTATGTACGTATTTTTCAACAAATTATGTTACTCGCATGCATTGTCTTGCATAAAAATTCAATATTTCATTCGCAAACCAATTGAATAAACACTTACGCTGAACGCCTGTAATTTGAGTCCATTGTGGGAAACGAGATGATGTTATTTATTGTTTCTGAAATACCTAAATTCTTATTGTATACCGAGCAGAGTGGTTTATCGAGACATAAAAATAATATCGACCTATATCCCTTGAAGGATAAGCAGAAATTAGATGTTTTCTCAGATCAGTTGATATAAAATCATTAATTTAATATCGACCAGGTTTCATGTGTATTTAATTAAATAAAATTAACATGAATACTAATGGATTTTAATAATGTATATCATAGTATAAAACAAAGTCTCCTACCGCGTCTGTCTGTTCGTGATAAACTCAAAAACGAATAAACGAATTTACATGCGATTTTCACCAGTGGAGAAAATATTCATGAGGAAGGTTTTGGTATATAATTTGTGCAGGATTTTTTTTATAAATAGGGCGGGACAAGGTCTGCCGGTCCCGCTATTAATAGTATAATTCGGTTCAATCCTTGGCTACCTATAGATATTTGTTCATTAAAGTCTTAGAAGTTCCTTAAGCATTTACACAGAAACGAGTTGTTTTTTTGTACTTTTTGAAATCTGCGATATATTTCAAGATACTAATTATAATAATACGCTGTAAAAAGCAATTTTGATACACTTCAAAGGCCCAAAGTAGCTAATTAATTTAATTGGATAAATTATATTATTATATTGGTAAAATAACTTCGCAAATAACCGATATTTTATTAATAATATGTTGGAATTTTGAATAAAAACTAATGAAAAAGTAAAAGATACTTTCGTGAGTTATCCTCATACACCATCGCAGACGGTTTTGTAGGCATTTTTCAGACGTACAATATTGTACTACATTATTATTATGTATCTCATAGAATTTACCCAACGTTACAAATTTAAGCACCCGAGAACTCGAAAAAAGGTTTATTAGATATATCGACTTTTAGATGATTTATATAATACTAGCGGTCACGGCGGACGTTGTTCTGCCTTCATGATAAAAAAATAATTCTAAAATACAACCGTAGCACCACCTACCGGATCTAATTGTGAATCTAAACCATTCTCGGATCCAGTCGAACAGGCACACAAAATTTCATCAAAGTCAGTCCAACCGTTTATGGAGGAGTTTAGTGACATACACACGTACAGAAGAAATTTATATATAAAGAAGATGTACCTTTACTATTATTATAAAGGGGAAAGTTAGTTTGTTTATTTATTACTTTCTTACTCCTCAACCGACCACCATGAAATGTTATATACAAGCTGTCAGGTATACAGAAAAAGATAAATACGTTTCATCTAGAAAAAATGTAATATTCCCTAAGAATAGATTAAATCTACATTAACCCAAGCGAAACCGCTAGCATA